>JAPZPB010000243.1:0-59147 GCA_037952635.1 Bryoglossum gracile | reverse complement strand
CTTCTCCAGCTTCTCCAGCTTCTCCAGCTTCTCCAGCTTCTCCAGCTTCTCCAGCTTCTCCAGCATCGTATTCCCAGAAATCCCATGTTACCAAACACGCCTATCTTGTACTCCGATTCCAATTACCAGATAAAACACCTTGCGCATCAGATGTTGGTTCACCGATAGACCAACCAAACCCCAGTAAAACTTGCCCTGGTGGTCATACACCCACCGGTGAGGAGTCGAGGACAGTGGTACAAACGCCTCCTCTGCTGTCTCGTTTTCTGGAGATCTGGTATTTCTCCAGCGCCGCGCCGCCCAAGTGCTTATTTCCAACACAGTGGTGCTCCCCGAGCCCACATCTTGGTGAGCTTTGAACTCGATCGCGCAGCCCAGGAGGGTGCTGCCACTTTAATTCTCTCCTCCTCTCACCTCTCCTGACCTCTATCCTTGATCCTCACTCGATTAGCTATCTTTTTCCTGTTCCTGGACACTGGCCCTCGAGACTCGTCACTGCAGCACTAAGTACCAACCGCCACAGACTCGGAAAGTCGCCAGGGCACTGAGCAGGACCACCAGCCACACGGCATCTGCGGTTGAACCAGCCTGTCCGAGCATTTATGACTTCGCCCAAGTCCATTTTTACCTCGCAGAAAGACTTCAGTAGCCAATCGCTCCCGAGTCGGACCCCCCCTCCGAAAACATCTCCCACGCTCCAAACCCCTCCTGCGAAAGAACCTCCGGCTTCCATCCTCCCAGATATTAGCAGAGATCGGGATCTAGGTCTCGAGCTGAGGCCAGATGAAGATGGTTTTATGAGGCTGGGAAGTGAATCGGACGTGGCGATAGTGCATGCTAGGAGCCGGACAACCTCCACACCTCAAACAGACGCAAAGGCCGTGGAAGACTTCATTGGATTCACAACAGACACAATCAATGTCCAATCTCCACAAAGACCGACCCTCGCAACGGCATCACCGTTCCTGAAACCCAACATCCCCCCAAGTCAGAATCTGACCCCGCCGAAGCCTACACCATCTGTCAAACATCCGCGAGCCGAAGATATCAATCTGCGGCCAGTCTTGACAGAGCCACCCTCAAAAAGAAATCGGCCGAAGTTAAGACCTCGACATACCATCGACATAGAACCTTCTCGCGCAATACTTCCTGCAAAAACGCCAGGATCGCCTACATCTCCCTTGTTCTTCTCACATAGCTCAAGGAAACGTCCCTCGCTCCCGGTGGGCTTCTCCGGCGTTGACGCGGTAGCTAGAATGTTGAACAAGGCGCGGGATGAACCTGGAGGGGTAACAACGTTGAAGCTTGCTCGAGGCAGCATGATCAATTCTAGCCCTCAGCGGTCCAACAGCAGCACGACAGAAACACCTGTCGAAGTCGACGGCGTACCAAGAAGCCCAGGCACAAAGCGCAGACAGTCAGCTGGGTTGCAGATGCTGGGGAATGTTGGGATCATCGAGCTTCTAGAACAAGATGAGAGACCCACGTTTATTATCGACGTTGCCAATTCTTCCAATTACAGTCCAGGGAACCCTTTGCAAATACTCTTTGCAAATCCTGCATTGACAGCCTTCGGATCTATCTTAGAGATGATCACTGGTAAGGCTGATCTAGAAAGTCCTGGCATTGTTGTGACCAATGACTTTCCTGCATTCAAAGCATGGGCTCTAAGTTTTGTCAAGAATGGCGAATCTCTCAATATCAGTCTTCCTTCATTTGTCTATGGAGGAATCACTTGGACTTGTAGCACTTTGAGAAAGCGGCTTCGTCTTATATGTGCGAGTGGTAGTAGCTTTTCGAATGCTACATCGGGAAGCTCGAATGGAGCGCCGAGTGCCTCGTCAAATATGAGCGAGCGAATGCGAGCGCCAACCGCCAACAACTTCGTCCGTTCTCCCTTGGCTGAGGTTGAGTATGTGGAATCCTCTGATTATTTTGGCGATGCAGTTTCCCAAGTGGCAGCTGCCGAGAGCCCTCAGATGCATCCAGCCTCACGCTTCCCGATTGTTGGTGAGCCAGGACCTCCTCCAAAACAAGCCATGATAGCTGGGCAGAGCGAGACTACCACGAGTGAGATGATGCTCACACAGTACCCAGAAGGCACTTCTTTTGACTGGACACGTCTCCCTATATCAGCAGCCCTCCCAAGACATATCCAGTTCGCTAGAAGCATTGATTGGGCTGCCACAGCGCTTGGTCCGATTGAAGATTGGTCATTCGATTTAAGAGCAATGTGCAATCTTGTGATGGGATCACCGCATCCGGCAGCAATGTATTGGGGACCTGAATACATCGCTATCTATAATGAAGCATATATTCTCCTAGCTGGTCAAAAACACCCCGATCTCATGGTATGTTGTTTGAAGCTATTGTGGGTGGAACTGGAAGCTGATGATCTTCTAGGGCCAAAGCTATAAGACTGCGTGGGCTGAGATATGGCCAGAGATTGAAGTAGTTTTCACTAATGCTGTAGAATCCGGCCAAGCGACCATGAAAGATGATGACTGCCTTTTTATTCGACGAAACGGTTTCCTTGAAGAGTCCTACTTTTCCTGGTCGATTATACCTTTGATTGGCGAAGATGGATCTGTCGTAGGACTTTACAATCCCGCATTTGAGAAGACACGTCGTAAGATTGCTGAGCGAAGAATGCTCACTCTAAGAGAGGTTGGTGAAAGAATTGGAGCTGCTAGAGAGGTAAGGGGCTTCTGGGGACAAGTTATAAAGGGACTAGAGTATAATGGTGCGTGGTGAGGAGTACCTGTCGAGAAATAGGCCACTAACACATCACAGAGTACGATGTTCCTTTTGTTTTCCTTTACTCCGTCGCGGAGGACGCCGATAGTGATGTGAGCTCGATGCATTCCGGCTCGTTATCCCAGGCACCACAATGTGTTCTCGAGGGTACTCTAGGAGTTCCACAAGGTCATCGGGCAGCTGTTACGCCACTAGATTTGAAGACGTCCGAAGATGGCTTTGCTCCTTATCTAAGAGAGTCAATGAAGGTGGATCGGCCGATTCTCCTGTCTGTTGAAGATGGAACTCTATCTTGGGACTTGATTGAGGGGCTGGACTGGCGTGGCTTTGGAGATCCCTGTCGAGCTGCAGTTGTGTGTCCAATTCATCCTACCACTGGTGACAACATTCTCGGTTTCCTGGTCATGGGAGTCAATCCCAGGCGGCCATACGATGATGATTACAACCTATTTATCCAGCTTCTGAGTCGCCAACTTGCCACTTCCATGGCATCTGTTGTCCTGTTTGAGGAGGAAATTCGAAGAGGTCAACGTGCAGCTCGTCTGGCTGCTTTGGACCGCCAGGAATTATCCAAGCAACTTGATTTGCGAACACAGGAGGCTGTTGAGAGCGAGACAAAATTCACCAGAATGGCCGAGTTTGCTCCTATAGCATTGTTCATTACAGACTCAACAGGCGAAATTACATACAGCAATGACACGTGGTGGGAGATCTCCCGTCATCCGAGATCAGAGAATAGCATCACGACCTGGATGGACAGCATCAGGGATGAGGACCGACAAGGTGTCCAAAGAGTTTGGGAAACATTGGTTACTCCGCAGACCTCCATATCTCACAAAACTGCCGTGGCTCACGAGTTCCGGTTCAAAACACCCTGGCAAGGTCAAAGCAACAAAAATGAGCCCGGCACCAGAGGTGACACCTGGGTGCTCTTGAGTGCTTACCCGGAACGGAATCAGCAGGGTGAACTGAAGGCAATATATGGTTCTCTCACGAATATTAGCGAGCAAAAGTCGGCAGAAAACTTGAAGAAACGCCAGATGGAGGAAGCCATTGAGTTGAAGAGACAACAGGAGAACTTCATTGACATGACTTCGTAAGTCAAGAACTTATATCCTGTGATGTCATCTAATTTTGTTGTAAAGACATGAAATGAGAAATCCGCTCTCGGCAATTCTGCAATGTAGCGACGAAATCTCGACAGCTTTATCGGAGTTCAAGATTTCTAGTGAGGAATATCGGACTGAAGAAAAGCTAGACGATATACTCGACAACAGTATTGATGCTGCTCAAACCATTGCTCTCTGCGCCCAGCATCAGGTCAGTAATTCTCCCCTATTATGGCTTTGAATACTGACTCTTTAAAAGAAGCGAATTGTTGATGACATCCTCACACTGTCAAAACTTGATTCAGCTCTTCTGATGGTGACGCCTATATCTATCCAGCCTGTAAGTATATGGACAGCTTCACCCCCGTTTGGCAGTCGAATTAACCTTTCTTCAGGTTGCTGTTGTGCAAAGAGCTCTCAAGATGTTCGAAAGCGAGCTTGACACTAATGATATTGCTCTGGAATTTAAGATGGAAAAATCGTACATCGAGCTTGGTGTAGACACGGTAAAGCTAGACCCCTCTCGACTCCTACAGGTCTTGATCAATCTCACAACCAACGCGATTAAGTTCACCCAAAGTCAAAAGAAACGAACCATAATTGTCAGTGTTGGGGCAAGCAAGGAACGGCCTGGCAAGGACGATTCTGAAGTGGCTTACTTCCCGAGTCGATCAAAGCGGAAGGACCTCACCACTGATGAGCTTGAATGGGGAACAGGCGAAGAAATCTTCCTCCATTTTGCTGTCAAGGATACTGGCCGTGGTTTGGATGAAAAGGAGAAAGGCGTCCTGTTCCAGCGATTCAGCCAAGCATCACCGCGCACCCATATTCAATACGGCGGCTCTGGTCTTGGTCTCTTCATATCTCGAGAATTAACGGAACTTCAGGGAGGTGAGATTGGTGTATCTTCGGAACGGGGGGTTGGGAGTACTTTTGCATTCTATATCAAAGCTCGGAAGGTTGACTCGAGCACTCTCGAAGGCATACCCGCATCGCCCATGAATAGTCTGAGGAGGAACTCTTCGAATGCCGGTATTGCCATCGAGAGCCGACGATCGCCCTCTAACAAGACCGTGTCCCGCTCCAACACCACAGGCGGCCGCCGTACATCAGGCATGATCCACAGCCCCTCCCCTCCAATCTCCACCCCGCTCAACATCAACCACGCCTCTCTCAAAATTCTGATTGTCGAAGACAACCTCGTCAACCAACGCGTCCTCCAGAAACAGCTCAAAAACCTAGGTTTCCAAACTGAACTCGCCAATCATGGCGGCGAAGCCCTCGATTTCCTCCAAACCTCGAAGTTCTGGAAAGGAAGAGAGAAAGATGGCGTTGAGCTCGCGGTTATACTTATGGATTTAGAGATGCCCGTTATGGATGGTCTGACTTGTGCGAGGAGGATCAGGGAGTTGCAGGATGATGGGACGGTGGTGTTGCATGTCCCGATTATTGCGGTGACGGCAAATGCGAGGTTGGAGCAGATTGAGACGGCGATGGGTGCTGGGATGGTAAGCCTCTCCCTCCCATACTCCCTTTTCAACCCTTTTCCGTTATTTCGGGAGATTCAAAGCTAATAATACGCTCAGGACGACGTCGTATCCAAACCCTTCCGCATGCCAGAACTAATCCCCAAAATTGACGGCCTGGTCCTAAAAAGTAAAGCTCTCTCAAAAGCTGCATCGCAGTCCGCGGCAGATAAAATACCTACAGCATCAACAACACACACGACAGTAAATCAGGAGCCCCAGGCGGGCCCATCATTTTAATCAGTAATCCTTAGAATAAGCGGCCAGGGAGCTGAAGCGATATTATACATAGAGGTAAAAGGGTAGGGTAAAATAGGCGGAGTGCGGTGGTTCTGATTGGCATCTGGTGCTTGCATGGTTGGCGTTTAGGGCAAACGATGTGGTTCTGGGCTGGAATGTACCATATGAGTGTGCTAAAGAAAAGCTCTCCGCCGCATGGTGAGCACACCGAGAGGGAGCGAGTCTAGGGCGAGTCTAGGGCAGTGGGAGGTTTGAGGCTTCTGAATAGCAAGCAATAAATGGAAGTCATCGGGGGATGTATTGGGTGAAAGGGGGTAATTATACAAACGATTGAATGGTGTAAGGAGATAGATACCTAGGTCTCACAAGCTGGAAAGGAAATATGAGTTTGGGGATGGTATGGGAGGGAAAGAGGGGTGATCATAACCTAATGATCCTAATCTGATGATCTAGATATCTGTTCTTTGGGGAATAGATATTCAAATTACATCAGACCAAACCATTAGATTCAAATCAGAGCAGCTCGTTTGCAATGTCCTTTGTGATGTTTAGTGGGCCTATTCAATCGAATTTCGCAGCTTGCCCTTGCATTTAACCAGCCTTGTTTCGCTCTATGCTAGACCGGACCAAATCACAGCCGTTGAAGTCCGGAGCAGCAAACACTGTCCTTTACATTTTAATTCCCCTCCCTATCCCGATCCTTAACTTAGGCTATTCGTTTCATTCAATACCTATAAATCTGGAGCTGTTAAAGCCGTTAACGTTACTACTCTAAATCTGCCTTTTCCCCTTTCTCAATTTTTACATCTTGACTAACAAGCCAGCGATTCTCAATTTTTTCCCGATTAAAAAGGAATTTGGTAGAGTGATAAAGCTTACGGGTATGCTGACTTGACTCGAATAGATATTAGAGTTGGGTGGGACGATGTTAGATGGAGAGAGCAAGTGGTAGCTCTTACCTTTCTTATCTATGCTCTCGCTACTAGAGTGAATAACGTAAATTTTTCAAAATTCTGGTCAATAAATAAGTAGGGCCCGTGTAAGGCTATTAGTACCTTAAGTCTTGAATTTCTCGAGTACTTAATAACTAGATACTAATTGAAGCATATCTTGGGTGATTCCCCTGAAATGTATAAATAGCTAGGCAGCTAGCTAAGAGGTGTTGATATTAATAAATAAATAAATAGCATTTGAATACTGGGAACTAAATAAGGTATCTTGGCTGGTAATAACTAGTGCCATTTATATTTATTTATCTGTCGCAGGTTTTGGTGTCACGTGTTACTGAGGCTTCCACGCTAGTGAGTTTTAGGTTTCTCAAAAGCCCCTTCCCTTCTCTACTCTTACAATACACCATTTTGCAACCTTGATTCTTCCAACTAGCCTTCCCAATACCACTTGAGAATCTCTCTATTCCATTATATTCCTATCAAGTAATTCATCGTAGCTACTCAGAGTATCTCAGATCCTCAAATTCATCAATCAAAGTAAGCAATTTTGAAGTTTTAACTTCTCACAAATACCCAATTTACCTTGTTACTGGGGTATTATATAAGATGGATATTCACTGCCGGAAACTACTTGGGACAGAGGTGAATATCCTTACTTGGATTTTGAAATCTTCTCCTCCTTTCACTTTCAAAAAAATCCCTAAACTTCTCTCCCGGTTTTAATCACGTGGATACGCGGCCTATATTCGTTCCACTTTGTATTTTCCACTTTCGAAAGGTAGCCTGCCCTGAATTTACTTTGAGCTCCTAGCCCCAAAATTTACAACCTGAACTACGCTTGCGACTTTAAAGCCTTGCTTCGGAGTCGATCCTTTACGTTCAAAACACGGGCAAATTCAAGGAATCAAATCTATTTCCAGACAGGGACATCCTGCACCAGTAAAGTCAGTTGATATTTGAACTCTGTCAGCTTTAAAAGGGACGCTTGCTAACCAGGAATAGGGCTTAACAGTCTGCAGTCTGAACAATACCTGCTACAGTACTTCCAAACAACGGGTATCTTGAACCAGCAAGGTAAGTTAAATGTTTCCGTTTGTGCTAGCTTCAAAAGACGTTCTTGCTAAGTAAAGGAATAGAGGCTTTTAGAGCAGACCAAGTTCAAAAGCAACATCAAGATGGGAAATTATAAGCCAGTTATGGAGGGCTTGTATTCCTCACCTTCAAAATCACCTGAGCCAGAGCAGACGAACCTCACTCGACCTGTTCCTCCTACGGCTGCTGCACCAGTTTACTTCCCGCCGTTCCCAATGAAACAGGTTTCAGCGCCTGCCCCGGCTGCAAAAGTAGTGGCTCCCGAATCTAGGCCAGATTCGTTTTTTACCCATACTTTTCCTAAAGGCCCGGTTGCTATGCCTCCAAGACTTGGTCCTCAAAGACAAACCACAAAACCCACTCCCGCTCCGCTTCCCCCGCACGGTTCAGAAAATCCGCTTCGAATGCCCCACGGGTATTCCTCTCCACGTTTGAGCGGGCTGCAACGTCCTCCTCATATCCCTCTGTCTCGGTCCATTCATCCATGGCCAATAGAGGTGGGTACAGGGGAATATGGCATTTGGGATCTAGGACTACTAGGGCGAGGTCCTGAACAAAACAAAGCTCAACAAATGACAGCCCCGAGTCCTTCTCCATACTCAATATCGCTGAGGAAGGCTCCTAGCCACGTATCAGCCCTAAGCCCCGCCAACAACCCGAATTTAATTCAGCAGACTCACAGACCAATGGGAGGCCCAGGTCCTGCTCCATACCTAACTTCGGCGCAGGTCCCATTGCCAGTGAGCGGATTCCTAGATGCTGCTGCATTTTATTCAACTCCAGCTCCTCTCCCGATATCACGACCATTCCGGATGCCAGATTCCCCAAATTCGCCAGCTCAGAATGGCAGCCCGAACAGGCGGAGAGTCAAGGCCATGGTTCCTGGTCCGGCTACTTACGGAGTCCAACAACCACGCAAGCAACCCATCAATGAGCAGCGAGTGAGCGCCGACGTTTCATACATTGCGAACGTGCAGCGAGGTTCCCTTAAGAGAGCCCGAGTTTCAAGTGAGGATGGGCGTGGTAGATCTGTTCCCGTGAAGCAGGAAAAACGAGGCGAGTACGATATCGAGGAGTACGAGAAGTACGAGGCTTTCTCGCGACGGGAGAGGCAGGCAGAGATGATTCGTATCAGTGAGCAAATGTCGAAGAGCAGCAGGGAGATGAAGATGCTTGTAGAATTTGATCGGATGGAGGATGAATTTGACGCGTCGCGGTCGTGAGATACTATAAGAATGATAGAGTCAGCGTTTGGGCATCTAGCCTCGAGCATCTTTGAAATTCTGTCAATTAAAAACCCCGCCACACCATAGATAGTAACAAGGAGATCAATCATCAGGGAAAATTAGCTCTCATTGCCTCAAGATGCTTCTTCTAACCGCTACTTTGCCTTACATACTGCCAAAATACCCAAATCCAAATTACCTCCCTTTCTCACTCCCAGCAACCCACCCAGACTTCCCACCGTAATACTGCACAACAGCCAACAACCCTCCCATGCATACAGCACGATCAAACAAACAATATAAACACCACAACGCATCACAAACCCCCACAACCTAGCAAGCCCCACCTTCCAAGCCAACCCAGTCCCCAAGCTCGCTCGCTGGAAATCGATCTACTCGCGTTCTGGTTTCGCAGCCGCCTAAAAAAAAAATAACGAGGTAAGTTCTTGCGTGGTCGACGAGTAGATTACTAAATTACTGTGTCTTGTGAGTTCAGGCTTCTAGAAATCCGGGGCGATTATTAATATTTTGTGCTGGGGGCTCGGACTGTTCTGTTCTGTTCTATTCTATTTTGTCTTATTCTGTTCTATTCCCGTCTGCTTGCCTCCTGAGTACTGTACTGTACTGTACATGGTAGGTGAAACGTGGGAGTGAGATGGTGGAGATGTGTGGAGGTGGCTGGAGAGGGATGGAGCGGTGGGAGGAGCTGGGGATGGGGGAGTGTTGTTGTTCTGGGGAGGAAGGGGGTGGATGGAGTGGTGGAAAGCGTGGGAGTGGAGGTGATGATGTTGTGGTTTGGAGGAAGAAGGGGAGAGGGGGGGGTTAGAAGGAAGCGTGTAGTGTTTGGAAAAGGAGTTGGGTCTGGATTGAGGAATGAGATCTTGGTGCTATTTTTGAATCTTTGGCGATAGGGGATGCTGGGGAAAGGGGAAAGGGGAAGGCAAAGATTGGCGAGGGAGCAGGAGGAGATTAGGAGTCTTGCTGGATTAAGACATCGTGGAGGAAAAGGGGGGAATAGTCTATTCCTGACTACATCCAGATCTTGGGGAATATTAAATTTATCATTTCGGAGACTTGCTGAATAGATAAGATGTTCTAGTCATTATTCCGCGGCTCAGGAAATTAATCCGAAACTTGGAGAAGGACGGGGTGTGAGACGGGGGAATTGAACAAGCTATTCTCGCCCTCTCGTGATCCCCCTCTCCTGATCCAGGACATCGGGATAATCTCTTGTCTGTAATTTCTGTCTTGATTAAGCAACGCGCGGCTGAGAACTAGTACATCGATTGAAGTTCTATTCTTGTCGCCAGGAGATTGAGGATGAGCTAAGTCTAAGGTAGGTCTTGTCGTCTGGTAGAACTGACACTTGCAATGGTCAACGGCACTGATTTGCTGGAAAGGAAACTATTCTTAACTCATGTTCTCCTGACCCAGAACTTGGGAACGGGTAAGAAATGCTGTTACTGGTTCAGTGTTGGCGGTTGAGCAATGAAGTGTCGTCGACAATGCTATTCTGGGACATTGAGCCGCATGCATGCACGGTGTGAGGATGATGTGATCAGCGTGGAGAACGAAGGTTTGTACTTGTTAATCACCATACCAGATTCCGAAACTCATATCCGGCTCTCTATTAAATTGCTGAAACAAAAATAAAAGACATGCTTGGTATCGGGCTACGAGGTGCGAGTGACAAGCCTCAGCGCTTCCAGCAACAATTGTCTGGTGAGTGGGAAGCTGGAGAGGTGATGGGAGTGTGAAGTGAGGTTGAGGGAGGACAGGGGAGACGAAGATAGGTACGGATGGAAGCGAATAGGCAGGAGAACGGAGGAAAATGACGTGCAGATAGGTACGAGTTGTTGATTCTATACTTAGACATACAGTATCCCAAGACAATACAGTACTGTAACGGCTGCAAGGCCTTATCGATACCAGGAGATAAACGAACAAGCGCACCTCCCTGGAACTGCAGTTCACCCCGCTCTCATTCATGAGCCATCTTGAATATGTCAACTTGCGTAACTGTCAGAGGACTTCCACCGCCGCAATGTAATTTTGCGGTGGCACAGGTATCATATCGATGGCAATTTGGAGCACAGATTACTGTAGAGGTGATTCCATGTGTGTGTGTCACATCTTCCTCCTTCCGCGATAACAGGGCAAGAAAGCGCGCAACTTGAATCGGAAGGATTTGCGACCCCTCACATCAGACCTGGGGGGAGAGCGAGAGCTTGGCCGGATCGAGAAGGATTCAAGATTCGATTGTGTGCAGCACTCGGCTTTTCACTTGGGGATGCAGGTGTAGGGCGCAGGCACGAGGCACGAGGCACGAAGCACGAAGCGCGATAGTGTAGCGCAACAGGCAGAGTGGGATTTAGTGCGAGATGGAGAAGGGGAGGGGTGCGGTGCAGTACAGTGCAGTACATACAGCACTTCGTAAGTCGGGTCGGTTCATGTTGATGTGTGGAAAGGTGGTGGTGATGTGCAGGGGAAAGGGGGCATGGTTTAGGCGAGGGGGGGTTACGTCGTACTTTGGTCGTTGGAACTTGGGATTCTATAAATAGCTATTTATAGAAAGTTAGTTCAACGTTCACAGAAATGTGGTGTGCAGTAGTGTATGCGGGTGGCTGGAGCCTCATACAAGAAAGGCAACTTGGGATCATCAAATGACCGCATGGGAGACGGATGACAGGAGAATTCGGGCGAAGAGGGAAATAGATGGAAAGTATGGTAAGGCTACGGGGACTGGGGTGAGGGGTGAGGTGAGATGCACAGTATTGAATGGGGGGTGAGAAACGAGGGAAATGATTGGAGATGGCGAGGAGGATGCATGTAAGACGGAGAGGATTCCAATCGTCAGATGGACCAGAGATGGTACAGTACTGTACGAAGGTACCAAGTAACTGAGATGTGAAATTTGCCGATTGAAGGAATGAAGTGAGATAAGTCGGAGAGTAAATAATGGGATGGGAGCCGAGGTATTGAATTGCTTGTTCTCCCTGTAGGATTAGCTTGGGTAACTTCGTAAGGACATCGTCATGGAGAAAGTGCATTGCCAGGCCCCCCAAAAGTAAGTACGGAAGTACTGATATTATCGTAGAAGCCTAGTACTGTACTGTACTTCAAGAATGCTGATGCTTGAGGAGATCATCTTGACTGCCGAGCTGAAGAATACTGTCCTGTAAGGCTACCAACTCTGCCTTGCGCATATTGACTTCCTAGATCATCCCGATAGAGGGGGATAATGACAGGCCATTACAGTAGCGAGGTAAGATCTTACAGTACCTTCATAGGCGAATATTTCGTTGTATTGCCAAATGATGCCTCATCGGGAGGATGCATTCCGTGGCCATCGAGAACACCTCCCACGGTAACTCGTAAGTAAGAAATGAAGATTGGGGAAGAAAAGGCCCTGTATTCGGCCCCTTGGACGCCTTAGACCCTTTAGTGCGCATCTGAGGGGCACAAAATCGAGGGAAGGCCGTCGTGGTCGCCGAACGTTGCCGTTTCATCTCGATATGATGTTGTTGGTACCTGGAACCAGAGGAGGAAATCCTGGACTGTACTGTACATACAGTACAGTGCAGCACTTCCATCCCAATCAAGCCCACGTTCAGCTTTCTATATTGAGGATTCTTCCTCTTTGGGGTTGGGATGTCTGCTGGTGTCTTCAGTCCGGGCGAAAGGGAGGGAAGTCTTCCTCTCGGCAAACACTGCTTCTTCTCCTATCGTCATGAGGATCTCGAGATGATGTTGTTGCGTGGTCAGTAGCCAGGGATGAGGAGTTTGGTATTGGAATTGCTGTACTGTGCAACACTGTACTGTACTGTACCTGCATCTCTAGCAGCATCTCTACCAGCATGTGGAGAAAAGGTGTGTATCTGAGAATAGATGTTTTGTCCCCAAAATACGGATCACACAATCCAACCAACAAGCCAGGGGCAGATACTTACAGTAGATCTTCAACTTCTGGAAGCGGGACTCCAAGGAACACCTGAGAATGGAGGCTAATGTGTGTGGTGTGCCTGGTGCACGAGCTGCAGAGTAATTGCAAGATAATTTGTGTTCAAGCTGAGCCGAGCTACTGTAGCAAAATGCAGCAAAATGCAGCAAAATGGCCGATCGCTGTTAGTAATCAGCCTGATGCGGGATAATTAGTAGCTTTTTGGCTGCGAGGATAAGTGGCTATTGGTTGCAAAAAGACCTCAATCAGGGCTATTTTGGGACCTTTACAGGACTGTACTGTACTTGGTAGTATCTACTGTACAGGACTGTACAGTAAGTACAGTAGAAAACCCTTGACGGCAGCAGACCCTTGGAACCCACACCCAGAGTTCCCAGACGCACCCTGTTCGGCCAATTGCAGCGCCATGTGCACCTCCATGACCCGCCGGTAAATGGACCCAGTTACGGCGCAGCTGGGAGAACTTACTTTGTAGAAGAGACGGGGACGAGGACGAGAAGAGGGCGCGGCGCTTACACGGTCACAGGTCGAGTGATGGTGTTGTTGTTTGTCTACACAGGCGATAGAAGATAGAAGAGGGAGGGTGTGATTAGACATGAAGAAGGAAGGGAGTTTAGAGGAGTCCCAAACACGCAGGCATCTAGCTTGAAAGATGTAACGGGTACCTTTGTTTCGTCTCGTCTGTATCTTTCTGGCATTCTGCAAGTACTTCGTACCTGAGATGACTGACACTGAGACTGAGACTGGGATGCCTCTGCCTCTACGGAGTCTACGGTAGAACGGAGGTACATTACAATAACTGAGTAGCATAACAGTCGATTAGGGGGTACCTCCGTAAGAAGGTAGGCACTGTAGCTTGGATGAGATGAGAGATGAGTGAATCACTTCTCGTAGATCCGCTCTTTGTGTCCAACTAGTCTTCGTAGTCTTCGGCCGCCCACTTCTTCTTGTTCATTATACTGGATCAGCCTCGTCGAGTCCTTGTACTCTGTACTTCCGTGGGGTCCCCCAATTGCAGCAGTAGCAGCAGTGGCTTGAAGAAGCTCGTAAACCAGGCTGACCATCCCTCACGTACAGTACAGCTAGCTAGTCTTTGTGCCTCTTTACAGTACAGACTACAGTACAGTACAAGTACCGTACCTCCAAAGTACGAAGTACGGAGTACTACCTACCATTCCCTCGTTTTCTCGTTTCCTAAAGCCACTTCCTCGTTGCGAGCTCTCTATCCCTCTATCCCTCTATCCACTCAGCAACTCAACTTATGTAGCTGAGAACACCACCGCTGACAGAGCCAGGGCACATTTCCGCCTCCCTGTCTCGCTTGCTTGCCGACGGCCTGACTATTGATTACTCCCACACCCCCTCCCGTCCACCCACTCTCCTATTCCCACCTCCCAGCCCTCGCTTGCCTCGCCGCCCACATTTCTCACTACTTGTCCCTCCAACCCCCCAACACCGACCACCGCCAGCTTTCTCTATATTTAGCATCGCACTCCTCTATCAGTCTATCAGAACCAAGACTCTGGCAGCAGCAGAAAAAAAAAGTCGCATCCAGCATCCAGGTACCGTGCAGCCGATTTCTATATCACGGACTGGACTCCCGTCCAGCTATCGACAATTGCTAAACGGTATTCCCCGCTGTATCATCACTATTGTTTGTGTTTCAGGACTCATCGCGCCCGTGTTTTTGCAGCTCCACGCTTCGGGCGCATCGTTCTCTCTCTTCGTTCTTCATCAACTTTCCCGTTCATCACCACAATCTACTTCCACTACTACGTCGGCTCAGTCCTCGACACTGCACAATTTATCGGCAAATTTTTCCGCCAGCTCTGTACTTTAGTTTCTTTCAAAAGACCAATTTGCGTTCCCCGATTGCGACCATACGCGACTCCCATCAACCAAGAGCAGCCAATCTACACCCACTACATCAGCCTGTCCCCATCCATTCCGTTTTCCTTCATATCCAACCCCAATAGAGGAGCTGGATCAATTTAAAGACCTTTCAAACCTACCACAGAACCCGCGCGTCGCCGCGATGGGGAGAAGAAAGATTGAGATCAAGGCCATCAAGGATGACCGAAACCGTTCTGTGTAAGTCATAGCTATCCCATCCTAGCTCAAGACCGCCCGCTAATCGTTTCTCTACAGAACATTTCTCAAGCGCAAAGGTGGACTTTTCAAGAAGGCGCATGAGCTTTCCGTCCTCTGCTCTGTCGATGTTGCAGTCATAATATTTGGCAATAATAAGAAGCTGTACGAATACTCGAGTAGTGATATTGGAGAAATCTTGACTAGGTACCAATATGTATGCGAATCTACCCCGCACATCTACAGAACAAACGCTAACAGCTCTACAGTATGGAGGAGCAAACGAACACAAGGGTCCTGCTGATTTCAGCGGAAAGGGCAAGCTCGATGACGACGACGACGACGATGAGGATGGATCCAATCACTCCATTCATGGATCAGTTGAGCCGCAGCCTCACCCGATGATGCCTCCTCAGTTCCAGAACCAAGCCGCTTTCAACCACATCCGACAACATACACCATCTGCCTCCCCCCCGATTGGAAATGGCGTTTTCCCTCACCACCCCCAGCAGCGTCAACATACCCCGCAGCCTGGTCCTGGATCTCGGCCTTCTTCAAGGAATGCACCCCGTAGACAAAGCTCTCTTGTCCCTACGCATCCTCACCAACAGCCTCAACCTAATGGATATGCATACATGCCAAACCCAGCGATCTACAACCCTCATAATACCCCACCTATGCCGCAACACGCTCATGGTCTTCCGACACACATGCAGGGCCCTCCTATGCAGGCTCCTATGCAAGGTCCGCCTCAAGGAATGCCTCAGCAAGCTCCTCAATATCCAAACTATGGCCCCCCTCCTCAACAGCAGCAGCAACAACAACAACAACAACATCCTCACCAACAGCACGTTCAGCAGCTTTATGTCGAGGAGCAAAGAAGAGCTTCAATGCCTCCAGCATTCCCTCCTCCCCCTCAACAACAGCAGCAGCAGCAGCAACAACAACAACAACAGCAGCAACAACAGCAACAACAAGAGAGACCTCAATCCAGGCCTTCTGTTTCCCCGCCACAACCTCAACAACAGCAACTTCCAATGCACCCGCTACACCACCACCAACAACAGCAGCAACCTCAACCCCAGCAAGAGCAAGAACCTGAAGAGCAGCAGCCTGTTCAGCAAATGCTCGAGCCCATAAAGCGCATGTCTGTTAACAAGCACCGAAGTATCTTTACGCCTATTGATGAGTCGCGGTCTATTCTCTCACAGCATTGGGCATCGACTACCTCGAATGCCGAGCCCGAATCTGCCCCAACTCTGAATAACCGCTCTCAGTCAGTTGATGTTGGTGCCATCTCACATAACAAGAATTCGCCACCGCCTCCTCTAGTTCGGGCTCAAACACATACCAAAAACCGCAATGTCTCGATGTCGTCTATGCCGGAGGGATTTACCCCACCTTCGCGGACGAACTCTACATCCATGGGTGGCCCTAAACGACCAGTTCTGAAGGTTCAGATCCCAGACGAGCCATCTGATGGCGGCGGTAGCGCTACTGCCGAGTCCAATTCAAGTCCCCGCTCAGGAACCAATGCGAACGGCCCCCAGGCGAGACGGAATAACTCACAAGCCGGTGTTGTCCTTCCTCCTCCATCCCCGTCTGCAAACTCGGCTCTCTTGTCAGCTGGTGCTTCTGGACCACCAAACCCATTTGCTCGCCCTCACCCCGTCTCTCAGACCTCACAGAACTCGAACGGTGGCAACAGAGACGTGATCGACACTCCCGTCTCTGCCCTCCCCTCTCGATTCATGACCAACGAGTTCCTACCCAGCCCCAGCTCCTTCTACCCCGAATGGAACTTCCGCAGTAACGACAGCAACACCCTCCCCAGTCCGCTGAACTTTGCCACTCCAGTTGTCGGCACAGGACCCAGTTTCCTACGAGAAGACAGCGGTGGTCGCGAGAATGGAAACGGTGGCAGCAAGCGGAAGACGCCTGAGCTCACAAGCGCCATCGAGGAAGGCGACCAAAAGCGGACCAAGATCGAAGCCTAGTCTTCTCTTCTCCCACCTCTAACCTACCAACAAAACAAACCTTCGTTTATACCCAGCACATAAATGCTCACCTTCGCTTCATCTTGCTATTGTAGAGCATCATATTTACGGATACCAACTTGCGAGAATAGTGTCTGTCTGTTGTGACTGATTTCGGATTGGTAGCTTCAATTTTCGGTATAGCTTTAAATGCATCGATCGGCGTTTGCGCGGCGCGGGGATTGAGGGATGGCTTGGCTGGACTTGAATTTGTATCTTGACAGATGAAAGAGGGGGTGATAAGTGATAAATACCTAGCTATGAGACATGGTAATGAAAAATAAATGAATTCATCCAAAATCCAACTCTGAAAGAGTCTGAAAGAGAGAAGTGAAATGTGTGTTAGGGAGCGAATAAAACGAGGATACTGTAGCAGTCCCCAAGTGGGGAAAGCCGGCCAGCCGTTCCCGTTTTAGTTCCCGCGGGCGGGAGATCTGCATGTTGACATTCCATCTCTGACAACTCGTGGGTTTCTATTTCGGGAGAGAGATTCTTCCCACCCTGATTTGCTCAAATTCCATCAATGGAACTCTTCCCTGTCTTTTCTTGTCGTCATAGAAGAATAGCAATGATTGGGCGGATAAGGGAAGAAACGTGGGGATCTGTGATAGGGCTGAGTTGAATGAGGGACAGCGAGTCGAGTGCATCAAGTGGATCAAGTGCATCGCGATCGGGAAGGGGTTGGGATAAGTGTACTGGTTGACGACCCTGTGAAGCTTTGTGCCCCTTTTGGAGCAGGGGGTTGGTTGGAACCTGGGATGCGGCACTTGCTGGGGATTGGGTCTCGAGGTGGGGATTTGGAGATGTTGCTTTTGGACTTGAAGCTGGACTTGGCTATTGAAGGAGGGAAATGCGGAACGAGAAATCTACGACGACTACGGGGCGCGGAAAGATGGACTAGAGAAGCGGGCGCGGAGGGATGCAGCGAGTAGAGGGATGGGAGGAACAACGACGTGGAGTCTTCGGATGCGCTATGGGCGGCGATTCTCCTCATCTGATCATGAGTGGGTGGCTCCGGCTGTATCCAGCAAGTTTGTTCTGTTTAGACTTTTCTTCACTGCATCTGGTCTGACGTGGGAACCAAATACCTTGGTTTTCGTTTGACAAAAGCTTGTATTGAACCCTTTCGAATAGCATGATCAGCTGCTCGACGAGACTTTTATCCAAGGATGGTAACTGTGAGTCGGTGATATCTCTACTGGGAGGGAAGACTGGGAGGGGCGAGGAGATGCAAAGTGCTGATTGGGAATCGGGTATGTTGTCGTGAGTAATAATGCTGGACTGGAAGTCATCGAATCGAGGAAGACACCCCATACCTTAGGGACCTATCGATATCACTCCCTTCCTGATGGTGTTCCTGATTTCGCACGTGCTGCGTCCCTTTCCACCTGCATAGAACCAGTCGGGCTGAGTGTTGAACGACAGGAAGATCAGGGACTTGAGGATTGGTTCGAGATCTGTTATGGCTGTAGCTGCGTGTATCTGTCGATGTTCTCCAAGGTAACTCGTTCAATAATCAAGCCATCTCGAGGTCTGGGCAGGATCAGCTCGCTGCTCATGGAGCTTCGGGAGTCCCTCCCGCCGCAATACTACCGCATATTATTCGAAGACGAAGTCGTACGGCTCAGCTTACCGGGGACAGACCAGTATATGGCTCGGATTGCGTGCTCCTTCGAGGTCGTAGCAGCGAATGCGAGTTCATTTGATACCTCCTCTCTGCCTCAGAACCAAAGAAGAATCTATCAACATGCAAGCAGCTGCTTCTGGTATCCTTGGCAATTAGTTCCAACGATTTAGGACGAAGCTGGAGCCAAGAAAGATCTCATTCGGTGAATCTCTGTCCCCTCTTGGCCTCTCCCACCTGTCTTCTCCCGCTCGCTTACATCCCCTGCCCCTTTACTACGCGAGCAGCTTAACCCTTCCTGTCGTCTCTCCCTTCCCCTTAAGCCTATCTCTTCATCCATTATCTCCATGTGTCTCAAACTCAAAGAAGCCGTTCGCTCAAAACTTCCGCCGCCAATAATTGGGTATGCGCTGGTCTTTAGGTACCTACATTTCCCGCTCGCACACGCCTATCGTTTCGTCTTCACTCCCCTGCCTCGGTTGTGGCTGCAGCCCAAAAGAGCTTGCGCCCAAGCCCAGTTGGGCCGCAACGGCACCAAGCGTCCCTCACCGCGTTTGCCAACCTTCGTCTCCCTCTCGCCCATCCCATTTGCTCGTTTCCAGAGTTGTTCGACGTAACTCTGGTGACGTTGGGCACTAACAACCTCTCGTTTGGGCTGCATAACCTCCAGTGTGCAGGATTTTGCCACGACGTCTGTGAAGTCCTTATCCGGTTTCCCATTTGCCTCTGGAGCCAGAACAAGGTGTGAATGCTGCTGACAACAGCGAGTCGGAAGTCCGATATTGAGGGAGGGGCGCTCACCGACACGCGGACACAGGCTGAATCCATGGGCAGATTGGTGCGTCGGAGCGGAATGACCGGCGATTTTACGTTTTTAGGGGTGGCCCTCTCTTACTGTACTGAAGGTTGTGTTTGGGGGAAAGGTAGTTTCTGCTTTTTGGGATGGGAGGAGAGGTGCCAGCGTGACAGGTGCAGGGAAGGGCGTGACGGGTCACGTTGTGGGTTTCAGATGGGGACTACTTATACTTCCTGGATCTTCGTCACTCCTGCTCTCTCTTTTTATTTTCAGATTTACGGATTCTGTTCTTGAGCGGCCTTTCATCAGACATCAGCCCGCTCGACTTCATCAGCCCGGAGACTACTACAGTCTTAGATTCACATCGGCCTTCTGATATACCGTCAGAAGCCATCAACAGGATCTCACTCATATCAGAGCAGCAAAGCCCCAAGGTACACGTCGATTTCCCGAGAGTCATTTTACAGGCCAACTGGACTTCAGTATTCTCCACTCAAGCCCCGGACTCATATTACATGTTAGGTGTTCTCAAGCTGCCGTCAGCTCACAGACACGGTCAGGATCTCACAAGGAGTCTCCAACAGCCGTGCTTTCCAGACAAGCCTTGGATACATACATGTTGGATATTTCTCAAGCTGCTTGCCATATCATCATCACTCAGCTCTCATACTCGCACTTGAATTTCACAGGTACAGATTACTTCTAGCCCTCAAGTAGTTGGGCTCGGAAGCAGAATGGCATCCGCCTACAGATATCCAAATGGACTTCCAGGACAAAGCCCGGTCTGTGGACCATTATCTCCTGTGGACCAGTCCGTTCCAAGGTCCCACTATGAATCCAGGAGGAATACCCAAGATCCATATGCCATGGACTACCAAGATGATCACCCCATGGGAAGGCAAGAGACTTATTCATATCAACAAAGAGACATGATATCACCCATCATTAATAGTCACATACTGCCTGCCGGCTTGGGAATATATGATGCACCTCCTCAGTCACCACCTGGAATGGGAAATACTCACACCCGAAATGGTTCGAACGGTTCAAATGGCAATGGCCCTGTCCAGGGAGGGTGGAACAACAGGTAAGAGAACTTTGGACTTGAACAACCCTCAAGTGAGGCCAGGATACATATATGTACGAACGTCAGACAGTGCAGTATATCATGAGAGTTCCGAGATCTGATACTACCGTACTAGAGCACCGCCACCTGGCCCATCTCAACGTCAATACGTTGCACAACAACCAACTCACACAAGAACACCTTCAGCACCACGGACATCCCGATATCGCCAGGTCCATGAACAACAAATAGAAGCACAACAGCAAGCTCTGAAAGCCAGTGAGCGTGAGCAGCAACAGCTATATCTTCGCCGCCAGAGCCAAGTCCAACAACCAAGCCGCTTCGTCATCGAGCAAGACCATTTTCTTCCGCGGTCACCAACCTACGAGCAAGAAATTCGCTATGAACAAGAGCCGCACTACGATAGCTACTCGGACCGAGAAACCTCCCACTCCGGCTTCGAGTCAGAACGAGAGCGCGAACGAGACATCGTCCGCAGAGACCGCGTCCGCTTCTCCCCAACATCCACCTCGCAAACATCCACAACAGCCAGTTCACCTATCGATGGCAACGGTGGCGGGAACGCCGTACAAGCGTGGCCAAGACAGTATCCGAGAAACAATGAGAAGAGACAAGCCCCAAATGTGGGATATCGGAGATATGGGCCGTATCCGGAACACGGGGGCCAGGGACAGGGTGTAGCACGGAAGAGGAACCAGTCAAGGAGAAGATGGTGGGAGAAAGAGAGGGATGCGGGGAGAAGCGAGAGCGCGCCTGCTTGGAGAGTAAGAGATGGGGCGAGGGATGGAATTAAGGTTGATGTAAGAGATCCTAGAGACGGGAGAGAGAGAGAGAGGGAAAGGGAAAGAGGAAGCTTCACACCTCCTGTCAGGCTGGGGAAGAGAGGGAGAAGTCCCGGGTGAGAGTTTGTTGCTCTGATTTCATTCTAAGTGATGAGATTGCAGTTTACTCAGAGGTCATCGTTGCTTCTCAAGTTGGGATAGATAGATGGTCATTGGGATCAATCCCTTTGTGCGGTTAAGAAGTCGGCAGCATATCGTCTCTTCTCCTAAGCATACATACATCCACTAGGAGGATGCAGTAAGCGATCGACACTCAAAGTTGGAAACGGGTGGGATTCCCTCTTGGTACTTTGTTGGGGATATTTTAATGGGCATTTTGGAGTTATATTCTAGGCATTGCGAGCGAGGTTCCGGCATCGCTTAGTCTTGGGTTGGGAGGGGAAATCCTGTACACAGTTTGAGAATACAATACCCCCGTGCAGACTTCAAGTCATCACCAGTCTCCCTCTCTCTTTTCATATCCAGTTTCATGACAACTCTTAAAAAGCCGTTCTACATTATTTCCCACCCAGCTCCAATCATCATCACACATGAGCCTCCCTCCAGACTCCCTCCCACCGCTTCATTGCTCCCCACCCCGAGCAATTACCACCACCTCAGCCTCTCCACCTCCCCCAGAACCAGAACCAATCAAGCACTGTACTGTCCAAAGACCCAACATCTCTCTCTCCCCCCTAGTCCCACCACCCAATCCCCAGCAACCAATCTCCTAGTCCCATCGCAGCTGCGTCCCAAGACTTATTCCTGCAGCCGAAGCCAATTATCCCAGCTGATTCAAGAGCTGGATTCTATTCGTGCATGAAAAGGCTCTCGGCACCAACTGAGAACGTAGGATTAGGATGTGTGGAATCGGGCTGGGGTCTGGCATGAGTTTGGTGAATTCAGAATAGAGCTGCGACCCGCCATGTCGTTTCTTGAGTTCGTTCTCGGGTTGGAGAGGAGGGTGGTGGTTCTGGTTTTGGGTTTTACTTTGTTTGTGTTGCGTAAGATGGGATGGGTCGGTGGGAATGATGGTGGGGAGAGAGGACGGGTGGGAAGGATTCGTATATGTACTGTAGATAGATGCTGGTGAGCGGGGAAGTATATGGTTGTGGGCTTTGCGAGGCGCAGGCGTATACGTTTTTTTCTTCAAAACTGAATTAGAAACGTTGTGAGTATCCTGTGATTGGAAGGATTGACTCTCAATCCCCGTTTCTCTTGCTTGCTTGGTGTCGGTCGTGTTCCTGTTTGGTTCGAAAGAAATAACTTGCTGATGTTCGAAGGAGATATCTGTGAGTAGCACTGGCTACTTACTACCTTGGTGGGTCTCGCAGCGTTAGTCCAAGACTACCTACCATTCCTGAATCAAATAATTTTTTATCACATATCTGATTTGCAAGTTGCTTGGGAGTTGTCACAGTTCTTGATGTCACACATGCAATTGGAACTCGTATGTAATGCAAATTTCAATTACTGTTCTTCTATGAGAACAGTGGTCTGCCTGCATAATACGGCCTTTGTTCAAGGAGGGTATCTTTCAGACGCCTTCCTAATCAAGTTCCTGTACTTCTCTATACCCATCCTTCCCCCATATACAAGGCTCCACAAACGCCGTCTGGAACGCTTCAAAAGTCACGCATAGAAAAAACCCACCCGCCAACCCTTATTCTTCTCGCACTCATCCAGTTACATAGCGTAACCAACCCCATCATCAATCTCAAACTCCAACAACTTTCTCTTCTTGGACTTCGACTCCTTCTCAGCAACATAGATGCTCTTGTCCTGGGGCGCAGCAGAAGCAGCATCGAAATCGAAGAAGTCTGAATTAAAGACGCTCATATCAATATTCTCATTGACACCGGTCATCTCTGAATCGAGAACACACGTATCGTTCTTTGTAGCTAATTCGTGGTCTCTGGCCACCTTGGCAACCAAATCAGCACCGAAAATGCTCACAAGCATCTCCTCGTCCGCTGCACGGTGATCAATTGGCTCCTTGGGCGCAGAATTAGTGAAGCAGTCTGGGTCGATTCCCTCTAATTCACGCCAAGCATTGACTTGGTTGAAGCCCATATCCAAGACACCGATATCGAGGCCCTCGATATGTGGGAATGTCATGCCGAGCTTCTTGAACTTTGCCAGCTCTCCTTCGAGGATATCGTTGTTGACAGTGGTAGCGACACCAAAACCGCGACCGATGGTGTTGGCGATGTCCGCGAAATGCTTGACGACCTTTGAGAAGTCCATGTTGTGAAGGTCGTCGCTGATTGCGGGCCACTCCATGCGCTTGCCGTTAATTCCGTCCATGTGGCCGGGCCATGTTTGCTGGGCTTCTGCTTCGATTTCGGGGGTTGGAATGTCGAATGGGACAGTGCAAACAGATGAAGAGGTGGGGCTGAAGCCGTCGTCGGGGGTCAATTCGACGGGAGTTGTGAGAGAAGAGTTGGCTGATGGTGGAGAGCTGAAGACGTCGTCGTTGGTCAAGTTGATGACGGTTGTGGGAGAAGAGCTGATTGGTGGAGGAGGAAAGCTTGTGATAGCAGAGCTGGCAGGAATAGGGTTGGTAAATGCTGGGGGAGAGCTGGTAACAACAGAGCTTGCAGCGGCAGAGCTGACAGGAGCGGCCTTGGTGTGAGCTGAATAATAGGTTGAAACGGAAGGCTTTCCAGCCAGGGCTCTTGTAATGAAATCGGTGACAGCAGAAGTGTCATCTGTTGGAGGAGAGCTGGCAGCAGGGGACTTGGTGTGGGCTGGGTAATAGGTTGAAACAGAAGCGTTTCCAGTCAGGGCTCTTGTAATGAAATCGGTGACAGGAGAACCGTCGTCTGCTATAGGGGAGCTTCCAGGAGCAGAACCGTTGGGGGAGTCCTTGGGCCTGCTATCTCTGGGCTTGGTAGGAGTCTTAGGAGCAGTGAAGCCGTTGTTGGAGGAGCCGTTGGAGCCGTTGGAGCCGTTGGAACCGTTGGACTTGTGGCCGTTGCTGGAACCACCATCTTGCTTCTTGTCACCAGACTTGTCACCTTTGCTGGAATCATAGCTGTTCTTGTCTCCCGAGTTGTCATCATCCTTCTCCGGGCTGTTGTCATCGTCCTCATTTGGGTCCTTGTCATCATCCTTCTTCGTCAAGGTGCGCTTCTCAGGGAAGATGAAGCCACCCTTGAAGGTACAATCAAAGAAGTTGACGACTACGCCCAGGCTCTCACACTTGGCAACCATGTTAGCATCTTGGGTGGGGTCAATACCAGGACCTGCAATATGGCCTTTTGATGATATACGCCATCCGTCGTGTGTAAGACTTGGAAACTTGAAAGGTTCCTCAAAGGTTGCATTGATAAGGTTGACAACATGGAGTCCGTTGGTCGCGTCAGTGGCTGCAAGGGCAGTAGTAGGGGCAGCGGGCCGGGTTGTAGAAATGGGTTGAGGAGCCAAGTTGGGAGGTTGGACTGAGAAGTTAGGTTGCGTTGTAACAGATTGAGAGATCGCCGACTGATGAGGTTGGGCTGCACCGTTTTGAACTACGGGAAGCTGGAAACCGCTGGTCTGGATCTTTGGAAGTACTCGATTCAATGAAGAATCTTGTGAGACTTGCTCTTGTTGGAAATCGCTCTGAACCTTGTGGTGGGGCAACTGGGCGGAAGGGCGAGCCTCCGAAGCACTATCCATATGATGTTGGCCTTTGCGAATCATTGCTTGCTGTCCTGGGGTGAGTCTAGAAATAAGAGTCTCATGGCTAACAGCAGCTTGGTTGGTGATGCCGACGGCAGCTTGATGAGATGCGTATTGAGCCTTGGTGGTGTTGACGAAGGGATCACCCCTAAGGCCAATCTCATCAACGGTGCTGCTACCCATGCTCTGAGGAAATTGTTGCTTGAGGGTGCGCGGGTCGGTTGTAAGTCTAGTGGGAGGTTCGGTGCCATACATAGACTTGTACTGCTGACGAGTTTTTTCATTGGTCGCTTGCCACAAATGTTGGTCGTAAGGAGCTCCGGGAGGAGGGCCATTGTAATGGTAGGTCTCTCCACGACGCTGAGCTTCCTGGAACTCGTCGAGAGCAGTGAAAGGAGTCCACATCTTTGCTGAAGTATCTCGTGAAAGCTCCTGGACGGAGGCGGGAGTAGTACCCTTTCGCTTTCTCTCACCTGCAGCAGCCTTTCTCTTTTCTGCTTGCGCAGCCTTTTTCTTTGCATCTTGTTCAATCTTCCACTCTTTGGCTTCCTGGGTAAGAGCAGCCTTCTCTTGCCTAGAACGAGCAGCCGCAGATTGAACAGATGAGTTGCGAGCTTGTTCAGCTTGTTGAAGGTTCTTGGGCTTAGCTTGAGAAGCGCGGCGCTGGATAGAAGCTGGCGTTGGAGAAATACTGACGGGGCCAGTAGGTCTATTGGTGGGGAGAAGGTGCATTTGGTTGAATGGAAGACTGAAGATCTCAACATTTTGGGAATCGAATCCGTGAACTCCTGCACCATCAATGTGCTGGCGAACAACGTTGACGAGTTGCAAGCGAACATATGCCTTAGCAGCAGCATCTGGGTCATTGGTGGCGGTTTGAGCGGGAGCATCTTGAGGCTGAGCTTGCTGGCTGATGCTTTGACCATCATTGCTGTAGGAGTTCGCGTCGGTGGGAGAGACGAGGAGATGATAGTTGTTGTATTGAGGGTTCATGAAGCCAGGAACAGGCACAGGATGGCGAGTAGTGTCCATCACCATGCCTGTATCCTCTTGACCATAGCCCTGTTGCATGTGGCCACCATTTGCCAATGCCGGATCAATGTTGGTGTTGCGATAGTTCTGACCATTGTAGGGTTGGATATAGCCAGACTGTCCACCCATAGAATTCATGTTTGCAGAAGACTCAGGTTTGGTGATGAAGCTTGGTTGTTGCTGGCGGAAGGGGCTGGGCTGAGCGACTGGGTGAGGGTTTTGGTCGTGATAAGGGGAGGTGTAGACAGGGGGACCCCCAGATTGAACCTCAGCACCGTTGTCAAGACGAGCAGCGCCGTAGTGGCTGGCCTGCTGCGAATAAGAGTGTATAGCTGGCTCGTTGACGCTGGAGTTCAATACATTGATAGGTTGAGGTGTACCGAAGGAAGCGTTCATCGGGCCACCTGTGGCGTTGCGCATGTGTTGTGCCTGGGGATGAAGATCCTGTTGCGGGTTGTTGGGATCCATCTTAACTGTAGTCGTCGGAATTGGACTTGGGGAATTCGATTTGAAGAGAATGGATGTAGGGCCGGTTCTCTGAGCCGTCCAAGATACAGAAGGTTGGCGTGGGGGTTTGTGAGACTTCGGCGCTGTGCTCGAAGCTGGCTGTTTCTTGAAGCCCTGGGCTCTGGGATGCACGTTAGAAACTGAATGCGCACACGAAAGTGAAAAGAACTTACCCAAATTCTCTTTTAAATGCCACAAGGCAATATCTGACGGCTGCTTCGGTAAAAGCGGGTCGTCTGCGCGGCCACTTTTTCTTCAACTCGCTGACAATATCAGCAATGCTCTTATGTTGCTCTCGGCGGAGAAAGACTAATGCTTTCTCCTCGGTGGACCATGTTGAGGTTCCGACCATGGCTTCGATATGGCGATAATTGCGCCACCTTGATCCAAATCGGTATCGCTATGGGGGAGCAATCGATTTTGAAAGAGGACTGGTCGTGTTGGGCCTGAGGCGGTAACTCAAAGCTGCGAAGCTATGGGAAAGCAACGACTTTGATTCCGAGATCGTGAAAGGGAAGACTCGACCCAAGTAGTATCGCTATTGAGGAGCGCACTGCTGGGAAATGAGTTGCTGTTCGGACGACGGCTTGCCCAAAGATGAACCGCTATGGAGGAGCGAGTATCTTGAAGCAAGTCCCGGGGGCGAGGTGCGCGGGTGGATGTACAAGCTGAAGGGGACCTGAGATACTTACCGCTTGTACTGCAGTGGTTGTTCTGTATGTCAAGGACAACTGCAAAATGGTGAAAGGTAGCCGAGTAGAAGGGATGAGTGGAAGAGTTGAGTGTTCTGTATGCAGAGGACGACTCCGCAATAGTGAAGTGCAGCCGGGCTTGAAGAGACAAGCGGAAGGGACACAATGGATTTGTAAACGTGTGTCGTTGATGTACCAGTAACGAAGGTGTACTGATCTCGGTCTCTCAGTGTTTGGAAATGCACGGGATGAAGGATGTAGAATTGTTGATGATGGGTTGGAAAAGTTGGATGTGGGCGTGGAGATGCGGAGGGTTTTGTGTGGGCAAAACGGCGCTAGTAAAAATTTGATGGTGCGCTGGTTGGGATATTCACCTTTGAAGCTGAGTTGAGGGTCTCTTGGGGTGTTGGCTGCTAGCGAGGGAGTGAAGGTGAGAGGATGCGAGGGCCGGACACCGCGCGCCCTACCAATGTCGAAGACAGAATTCTCAAGGACTGCAAGTTGTCAGAGCGCTCGGGGTATAATATTATGATGGATAGTTACCGGCGTGCTTTGGGTGCTCTTTTGGAGCTCGAATATCGTATCTTGGATGATTGTATCAAACGTTGACTTGCTATGAGGCTTAGTGATTGCGTGGTATGTTTGAGGTTTAAGGAAGCACAAGAGGCATCACGAAAGGAATATTTATGCATCCACGTAGTCAAGCAATAGTGTTATTCAATCGTCGAGGATAGAATGAGGAGGACTCGTTAGATAGAGTCATGGTAGAGATTCATTGCGGAGGGAGGAGGGAATTGCGTGAATGTGACAACGTAACACATGTCTACCAAGAGAGGGGATATTGAGTTTATGAGAACAATCGGATACACCCAGCTGCTTTACTATCACCGAAGTATATCCTCGCTCTCGAGATATTCTGTTCCAGGCCAGGCGCTGCTTGGTATCTGCTCCAACGGCCCCGATGGTGGCATGGGGTTTCCTATCTTCGTTCCATAATTCAGGGCATTTACTGTGGTATATTTCAGCAGAGGGCAATCCTCGTAGGCCCGTCACCTTCACATCACCCTCACAAGTCGTCTTCCCTGAACCCCTTTTCCTCTCGCTTAGTTTACCACATCTGTAGATTTCTTATGTAAGAAATTTACCAAAAGGGTTTAGCGTAGAACTGAGGTGTGCGACAACCAGGACCCTCTCAGCCAAATCCACCACCACTCAAGTCGAGATCAGAAGAGAATTGGTTGTCTGTGCCATATTCCCCAAGTCATAGTCACTCCATCGCTATCGTCACCAGCATGCGCTTCCCAGTCGTCACGGCAGATCTCATTCCCTTCAACGACCAAGGTGAGCTTCTCTTCCGCATCCATGAGCCCGCAAAACTTGCGATAGAGTTGTTTAGTTGCTTCGTCTCGGAGAGGAACGGCAACCAAAGCCCTAGCATTGTTGTCTCTCTTCAACAGTTTCTTAATAGCATTTGCAAGGAGCTCGGGTTGGTTGTCGTCATAAATACAGTCCGCTGCGATGACGAGCTGCGCTGTGTCAGTGTAATCAACATCGGTATAGTCAGAATTGAGACGCACATCAAAAACCTGCCCAGATAAAGCCCCATCTGCCTGCGTCCAATCCAGTGCGTCCACTGAAATATGCCCTCCCATTTCCTCCACCAGCCGTGAGTTCTTGCGTACGTTGAAAAGAAGATTTTCCTCAATCTCCTTCAGATCCGTAAGGATGACATCAGCGCCGAGGAGAGCTCCAGCAGCAATTCCAACAAGTCCCGTGCCGGCGCCAAGCTCGAGAACCCTTGATGTTGGCCTCCGGATGATCTTTCCTGTTATAGTCGTAAAGGCGTCCTTTCTGTCAAGAGTATTGGTGAAGTATGTCCGGCCTAGATCCTCGAGCTTCTTGGCTATCACGAAGGAGCTGCCCCAGGTCTTCAGTCCCAGATTGTCGCCTGTCAGTGGAGGCTCACGTAATTCGAATTTGAGCTCTGGCAAGGTAGCCGACTCAGGTATAACCCAAGTTCGGAGTAGTTCTCCCATGGCTACAGAAACGTCGATTCAGCACTCGTATAATCGTGATTATGCCGAACGTCAGAACAGCGGTAAATGGCTAAGGCGAGCTTCTGTTACAACATGGAACTAGGAAACTCACCGGTTCTGCCACACCTCTCTGTCATCCTCTGACTAGCCAAATCAATCAATGTTTCTTGCTGCTTTGAAACAGACCAGACAGACCCATCAACTTGGACTATTTCTTTGAGCCAACTGAGGGGACTACTGATTATATCCAGAAGAAACTTGTGAACATCATCTGCCTTGAATCTCTTCGAGGTCTCGATGCTATTGCCCCAGTCATTGGGTTTAACTCTGAGAGCCTCGAGAGCGTCGATCAGGTAGCTATAGTTGGGCTTTAGCCGAAGAGATATGAGTTCTAGGACACCATTGTCTTGGATGGAGAGAGAGTCCATCAATTGCTCCGGACCAAGAAACATACTGATGATTGAGCTAGCTTTTATGCTTGAGAGGGTGTGAAGCTTTAAGCTAGATGACCCTTCGAGTCACCTAGCCTTCCACTCTGATAGAAGGGGTATGATTCACAGAGTGTATGAACTTCCTAACAGTAAATGTAATAATCCATGCAGGCTTGCAAGAGAAGCGTTCAGAAGGAGCTGCATGACACTGTTCAGTAAGTATGTTCTTCCAAAGGACGCTAGTCCACCGCACTAAAGGACAACAATATTGCTTCGAGCTCAGCCTTAACAGCACTGAAGTTGATAGAGAGGGAGGTCCAAAACAAAGCATGCTCGAAGCGGAAAACCGTACTTTGCAATGATGTTGTTGGTGCACTAAAAATATTTTGAATATCCCGGTAATTGACCCAATTAAACACCGTATAATATCGGCCCGATGATCTCCGAACCAGGAACCCTGTTAGCGGCGGGAGCTTGCACTCACCCATATGCTCGACTTCAAACATTTAGGATATCACACCGTTTTACTGACTTTTTCTTGCTGTAAAGTGCTGGCTAGAGAAGCATTGGTGATGTTACAGAAGCTTGGAAGAATTCAGAGAGCCTGATGAACCCATCTTGAAAAGCTCAGATAATAAACCAGTCATGATTCAAGGCATCTTCTTTGCACGCTTCCTTCCGGAGCAAGGTATATACATATCTTTCCTCAGATCTCAATTCGGCAAGCAATATAGCCCCTGATGCAACTTATGTTGTTATATTCTGACCCGGCTCGTCATTCCCTTTGCACCGTTTTGATATATACGTCTAACAGGTTAACAGGTACTAAGGTTGTTCACCAAAGTCCACCAGGATGCATTGTCCACGAGCCCGGAGTTGAAAAACCTCGTCTCTTCGAATTTGAGACAATGGCCGAGTACATCATCCCGAGACAAGCGTTTTGCAACAGATACGTCACAATATGTGATCCAGAGAACAAGTTCCACATCCTTGGCCACCCAGTCTGCATCAAGAACGAGAAGTATGACCGCAACGAGTTTATGTTCAACTTCTGCCTCGTTATTAGTGTTGAGGTCGACAAGACCCCGTATGAGGCTGTTGTCCGAAGACTGGCAAGCACCTTTACGGAGATGGAAGTCCAGAATGAGTATTTGAGCCAAGAGGACGTATCCAATTCCAAGGACAAGCGATCGATTGCTGCACTTCTAGAGATCATCAAGGAAGACTTGAACAACTATAACGAGTGTATGATTCCTGTTGGTAAGTTTTCTTAAGTCTTCACGGATAGCACTTGCTTACATCCAACAGACGATGCCAACACTATCAACATGAAGCTCTTCCCCACGCACAAGTCTCCCCCACCAGTTATGCCTCACCACGTTCCTATTGCGGCTCTCAAATTTGATCAGCTCACTGATGATACTTGGGACCTGACTATGAAGCGTATTCTTCCCCATATTAATGGTATCAAAGACGTCCGCCGTATCTCTCATGATGCAGATGTTGCCTTCGACCTCACTAAGATTGCTCTTCAGCACTTACTCCTCTACGATTCAATAATCATGCTTGACATGTTCCTCTTTGGAAACATTTACGCCCCAACTTCAGAGATCAATGATTTCGTTGCTGACAAGGATGGACTGCAAGACGAGTGTGCGAACTACGTATATATCAACGGTCCTCGTCTTGATAACTTTTATCTCGTTCGACTTTTCACCTCTCTATGTACTTCTCGCACTCTTAAGGAATGGCTTAAATTACACATGGATCAGAACTTTCCTGTCTTGAATTACGTTGATGTTCGCCGGTTCGTCCAATTTGGTGTCATCAAGGGTCTCATTTATCGGGTTCACAAGTATGCCGTCTCGAGCACACATTTGGCAAGCATGGCGAGTCGAGAGAAGGTGGCGATCAAGGGTGGAGAATTGCTGCAGAAGTACACGGATGGGCTTCATACATTTGATGAGATCATTGCGGAGAACAATAATGGTGACCCAAAGATTGTTGATCAAATGAGAAAGTTTGTTCCCAAAGGCGATGTTGATTTCATCTATCGTTGATTTCATCTATCGTTGATTGGGGTGCTCTTGCAATTTGGTTCATGGAGTTCACAAGTATATTTGCGTACCTGGGAGTGTATACTAGATGCATCCGTGGATTGGGTTGTTTGGCGTTCTGCCTGGATCGTTACATTAATGATAAATTGATAATGACACACTAGCTACTGTGGATGCGAGATTGCTACCGCATTACGATAACTGCCGGAATTCATGATTCAAAACTCCTCTCTAGTTAAACTTTCGCATTAGACCAAGACTTTGCTTTCCCTTATGGTATATCTTTCGAACGCGTCACAACTAGTTCAATGGGCGAGGGCGAGATATCTTTCTCCCGATAATCATACACGTTAAAGCAAACCAACTTCTAAACCCTCGAATCAACATGCAATCTTAGTAAACTTTTCTGGAGAGTTACACTCATAGCGAAATCCCAGGTCCTCTACAAAGTAGCTTGAAAGCTTCTTTATTCTCGTCAGCCTCGCCTGCAAGGCCATCTGAGCTTGGACCCACTTTAGAACTAGCGGCATCCGTGCAGAACCGCGTTGTCGCTCAAGCTGCCTGAGCTATCCTAACACTGGCAACAAAACTTGTGACAATCCTTTGAAATACACAAAACGTTCCTCATACACAACCCCGACACCTCTCCCATAACAAGCACAAAATCTGCTAGGATGGATAGGTTAAACAGAATGCTGGCTTCGGCTGGGAATATGGGAGGTCTGAACAGCGCTGCCCCCGGATCTGTAAGCTGTATCCTGCTCATCTGCATGGCGCCTTGAAGGCATGGAAAGTAATGAAGCTGACTAGACGTGATGGCAGGATAATACCAACCTCATAGATAACTCCGAAACCGTCTATATCTCCTCACTTGCGCTCTTGAAGATGTTGCGACATGGAAGGGCTGGTGTACCGATGGAAGTTATGGGTCTGATGCTTGGAGAGTTTGTGGATGACTTCACAGTTCGAGTTGTAGATGTGTTTGCCATGCCGCAGAGTGGAACTGGTGTCAGTGTTGAGGCGGTTGATCCCGTTTTTCAAACCAAAATGATGGATATGTTACGGCAAACTGGGCGGTAAGAATCTCAACATCAAAGCGTTACCTTCAGTAGCAGACTAACATCCTATTTGGCAGTCCCGAAACTGTCGTAGGCTGGTACCACTCACATCCTGGATTTGGCTGTTGGTTATCTTCGGTCGATATCAATACACAACAATCTTTCGAACAACTCACCCCCCGAGCCGTTGCCGTGGTCGTCGATCCTATTCAGTCAGTCAAGGGCAAAGTCGTTATCGATGCTTTCAGACTTATCAACCCCCAATCTCTCATGCTTGGTCAAGAACCCCGTCAGAGCACTTCCAACCTGGGCCACCTAAACAAGCCTTCCATCCAAGCCTTGATTCACGGTCTCAACCGACATTACTACAGCATCGGGATCAACTACCGCAAGACTGCGTTGGAGGAGAACATGTTGATGAACTTGCACAAGCACGTTTGGACTGAAGGTCTACAGATGGAGGACTTCCGAGTCGAAGGCACCCGAAATTCTGACAGATTAAAGAAATTGGTTGGGCTTGCAGAGGGATATGAGAAGCGTGTGAAGGAAGAGACGGAATTAACCAAGGATCAGTTGAAGACGAGATATGTTGGCAAGGTAGACCCCAAGAAGCATTTGGAGGATGTTGGACAACAGCTCATTGAGGACAACATTGTTTCGGTGTCGAGGCAGATGATTGACAAGGAGGCTTCTGCACCTAAGAAGAAGAGCGAGGCGAACGGTCATTCGAACGGCGATGCGATGGATGAGGACGAGGAGCTATGAATATGAGGGATGAACATGCAGCATGTGAGGGGGTTGGGACTGCTCAGTTGCCATGCTGAAGATCCATTGTACTATTTATCATGAATTGCTTTGCAAATTCACAGGGCTTTTCATTCCTCCGGGACCAGTGACCTATGTTCGTTTCCCATAACTTCTCCTGGCAGTCATGCAACATTCTTCTCCAACCATTCATCCCACTGCTCCTTGCTGAAGCTCGAGCTAATCCCGTTCTCCACCACTCCATCAAATACTACAGTTGGCGTAACATGAATACCCTGCATCCTGTTCATCTTCACCAATACCTTCAACTCATTGGTAACTCCGTTGCCGGTATTTAAGCTCCCGTCCTCAGCTGGCTTATCACTGATACACAGCAAGTTCAGCATTTCCTTCTCGTTAATACCGACTTGAGCTCCAAGCTTCGCCAGGCGGGCGTAGGATTGGTTGCGAGTCTCGTTAACCACGTTTACGTCGTAGAAAGACTTCGCATCGTCGAATAGAACCTGTTTCCTAGTCAGCCCTCTCCTCTCCTCCTCTACTCCTCTGTCACCCCCTCCCCTTTCTCCTCATCTCCCCATTTTCTACACTAGGAGAAGAGCATTATACCTTGCTAAACTCCCAAAATTTCCCGGGCTGCAACTTCAGCACCGCAACGGCCGCCTCATGAACCAGGGTCGAACTCGGATGCCAGGGCTGAATCTGCTGTCTGAATAGGATCTGGACTTTGTTTGCGTATTTCTCGCGGATAAGAGGGAAGACGGAGGTGTAGACCGTGTTGAACATTTTGGCGGAGTAGGGGCAGACATAGTCTAAATACAACTCGAGCGTGTCTTGAGGGGGTCAGTTGGGGAATTTTGAAGGAGGACAGGAGCAAGGTGCGAAAGTAGGTTCCTTGGTCTTGAAATATTGCTTGTAGCTCTTTGGAAGCTTGGGGGATAAGTGAGGACAGTGGTTACTTACGGGGAGTGGGTATACTATTGGCAGAGAACTTCTGGCCAGCGAACCGGGGGGCGAGTGCCATTTTGAGGTTTATGAAGAGAAGCGTTGAAAGGGGAAATAGGATGGAGTGAAGATATTTTGTGCTAGCAATTGGGTTTGAGTTGAAAGTTTTGGTTCAGCGAGGGGTTAAGAGGAGGTCGTTGTGCTATCTTATCGATAATATTATCATTCGTCATCCGGGTGCCGAGGTCTCTACCTTTGTACTGTACCTCCGTACCTCGTACCAAGGCTGCAACTGTGCCCGCAGAGCTGAGATATGGCCTTGAAACACCGTGTATCCTATAATACTGTAGGTACAAGGGAGCCGCAGCGCATGATTTTCACTTGACTTAAGGTTTGACCTACGCCTAATATAGCGGTAAGTAAAAGCACGCTACGAAGTTAGGTACGTTAAAAAGTAGGCATCAGGACTAGCGAAGGTACTTGGTAAGAAAGTTATAGCCTTGTTGCTCCCAGTTGCTGTCTTTCTTGGCCCAGCCCCGGCTAGCTCTTCGCTTATAAAAAGACCGTGTTTTATAACCCCATTACGCTTATAAACATTTTTTTATCTACTCACCACTGGCCACACTTGCGTACGGAAGGCACTGTACAACGTTGAACAACACTGCCTGATTCGGAAAACCCCTTCGATAAAAATTGGCCGCTAAATATATTCAACTGTTAAGATTGTTAAGCTGTAGCTTCCTAATTGTTGTCATGTATAAATAAGGAGGTGGTGGAAAGGCGGAGGCACGTCGTCGACGATTAGTGGGTATAAAATAACTAAGTGCCTCGAGATTACAACGTATACCAACTTGGCCGAGTAGCCTCGGCCGTTTCATTGTTAATGGCACTGTCGTTATATTCGAGAAGCATGCTTTGTAAGTAATTACAGCCGAGGAGCAGCCCTGCATATTCTGGGAATTGCATATTTAGCGCAGAACAAGTTTATTGTGGTTAAGATCAACCGGATATACTCTATTATTTATATTCTAGGCTCGATCGCTTCTCGTCGGGTTGTTCTCATATTCTTATATACGGAACTGTAGCAAAGTGCCCGTCTACCCGAGATATTGGACTATTTCACTATCAATTTCCGCCATAGCGCCACCCGATTGATATATTTAATATAATACGGATTCCATTATGATATTTGCCGTTCGGCTACCTAACCTATAATTCTATTTTTATTATTTTGCTTATTTCCAAGCTGGGATCGCCCCCTTATCTAATCCCTGAAGAATATTAAAAGTCTCAACAAGCATTAAGAGCCTCAATACTTCGTACCGGAGTCTTATATAACGGCGCTAGTCTCAAAATATCTTAGTAATATAACCAGATAATTCCAATAATCTTTCTAGTGTAGCCTAGATTGATGGATTCTACAGGGCATATAAGATGAACTCCATGGTACTATACTCGCGTTTATCCACCACCAAAACTTGTACCACTCCGTTACATTGCGATGGCCAGCTATTACCCTCTTCCTTTCTTCGCAACCCCTGCCCGCCTTCCTGCCCCTCTTCCAACACTCGAGGCCATAATAACGTCACAAGACGTCTTATAGGAGTCGACTGGTCGACGCATCGTCCGAGTTAGTCACCACTTTCTTATCAAGTATGGCCGTAACGTGACCCTAATCGAGGGCGAGAATATGCTATTCGTCGGGCAATTTTCGAATATACCAGTGCCCCAGGTTTACGCAATCTATTCCGATAAAGATACGAGAGACAACTTTATCGTGATGGAGAATATAGAGGGACAGACCCTTGCTTCTTGTTGGGACACCCTGGCCATATCTATGAAGACGACCATAGCAGATAGGTTGCGAGACGTGTTCAATCACCTTCGTGATATTCCTTGCCCTGGGTATTTCGGGAGCCTTGGGAATCGCGCTCTCGAGGACACTATGTTTTGGACGGCTGATGACATAGCCCCAGGAGTGATCAATGGCCCGTTCGAGACGGAGGCACAGTTGAATGAGGCCATGGTATTGAAATATCTATACAATAACATGTCGCCTCAGAAAGCCGCGTACTACCGTCGTGTCCTGCCTTTAGTCCTTCGGAATCACAACCCTATTTTTTCACACGCAGACTTCCAGCGGAAGAACATCATGATTCGAAACGACGGCACCTTAGTTATTATCGACTGGGAGACAGCGGGTTGGTACCCAAGCTACTGGGAATATACTTTAGCAATCTTTACGTGCGGCAAGTAGGATAATGACTGGCATGTTTGGGTGGCCAAAATCCTCGATGAATACCCGAACGAATACGCATGGGTGGATATGCTACGAAGGGAATTGTGGTCTTAAACCCTTGCTAGGGCATCGCAGGGGGCGTTCGCCTGGAATCCACGTTCTCAATCTTCAATATACGCAGAGCGAACGATTCTACCGTAGGGTCCTCTATATAATTCGAGGGACGCAGAGAGGGTGAATCCGGGGCAGCACAGGCAACTCCACTAACGATCCTATAATTAAGAATACACCTGGGCAAAGGTAAACAACACGATCACGTACTCGCGCTATGCGATCTTCACCACAATGCAATGCTTCCCACAACGACCAGGTCACTTCAGGTGGCAGCGACAGAGTTAGTCGTTAATTGAGAGCGTAGCTTCCTTTTAAACCCGGACGATATGCAAAGAGCAATCACGTGGTCCATAGACACATGGCCTTCAGATATCACAACGAATTGGTTTTGGCGAGTGTCCAAAACCGGCGGATGGCCAAAACTGGCGCGCTCATTATTCTGAGTGCCATAGCTTCAAGCCCTTGTGCAAGATGGGTCATTACCGTAATTACGTGGGCGCTAAATACTCAGAGTCTTAAGATAGGATGCGTATCACTGCCGACAAACACCACTCCCGGCTACCATCTTTGAGGAGCAGAGAATCATTGCCGTCTGTGGAGCAAGGGAGAGAATTAGATGTGAGGTTTAGCTTTGGGGATTAGAAAAATGGTGTGGGGGGCGCGAAGGTTGGGTTTGGAACGCGGTAGGCAAAGAGAGGGATGTGTGAAGCTGTGACGAGTGGTTGAACATGAGATGGGTAGAGATGTTGAAATGGAGGAGTGACGATGTTTCTATGCACCATTGGTTTGGGTGGGGGGAGATGTATTCGAATAAGTTTGAGTCGGGGACTTTTTGATTGAGGGAGGGGTTATTGGAAAGAAGTATAGACCTTTAGGTAGCTCTCCGCTCGGAAAATGAGAACGTGTTGTCTCCGTAGCTTCTCCAGATGCAGATGAGTAGATTTTGTAGGTGAATGGAAACTTCCTGTCTTAAGCCATAAAATCATAGTCCATTCTTGCAATTAACTCATCTCGGTTGCAGCTGGACTCTACCCTCCATCTCATCAGTTCGTAGCCCCCCTCAACGCCATAACTCCCAGTACTGCAATCTCTAGCTCCTTTCTTTCGATCTCACCCTTTCCACTGTCCCCGTTCGCAACTCTGTTCACCACCCCGCCTTTACCCTGCTTTCCCCCACCACCAATATTCAGCTTGTAAATCTTATTTACTCTTGCGGAATCCGTGACATTTGCAAGATTCTCATTGGAGAAAGCGATCTGGTCGCCATTGATGGAGGAGGAGAGGTGTGTCTGGATGGAATCGGGGGTGAGAGAGGGGGTGGATGGGATTGAGAGTTTTAGGACGAGAAGGTTGGTGGTTGGTGGGGAGGGGGAGATGCCGAAGGTGCGGAAGGAGGTTGCGATCTGTTTTTGTACTTAGAATAGAGGCTGAGACTGAATCTTTAAAAGACTAACTTGAGAGCCAAAAGTGACGAGTAGTGTGAAATCCCTCGAGTAACGACTGTGACGTTGCAAAGAAAAAGAGAGGCTCTAACGACGCAGCTTATGGGAGTAATCAAGTGACGTCATGAGACAATACAGGCCAGTAGAGAAACGGTCGCCAAGATGAATGGAGCTTCCAGGATGAGAGAGGAGAGGTAGAAATGTTTGGGAGGAAAAGGGGTCTTGGCAAGGTCTTGAGGGAAAGTAGGGAAGCGAGCAGGTGAAGAATTGAGACTTACATTGTTGTTTGGTGCGAGAGAGAAGACGATTTCTGAATGCACGTTTCGACTGCGTAGTCGCTTCTCTAGCATGTCGTTTATAGCGCGGTATGCTGCTGCTAGGATATGGATTTCAGAGACAATCTACCGGTAGTTAAGCGGAGGTCAGTAAAGTTTGACCAATGTGATGAGCGTTGGTTAAGGCAATAAAGAGAGACAAACCCAGAGCAGGTTTCAGCGAGGGGGGGCCGGGGAAGAGGAACGAACCACAGCGGCATCGATGAGTGCATATTCGAAGTCGGTGTTCCCCGCCAGAAGTTGCTGGTGGAGAAACGGTGCGTTGGTGACATCTTGGTAGAGGGCGATGTGGATGTTGTAGCCAGGAGGCAGGTGCTCAAGATGCAGAGTTGTGAGAAGGGGGGAAGACATAACGGTGGTTTGTGGGCACGGAAAGGTAACAAAGTGAGACTTGGAGACGGGTGGGAAGGTGGGAGGCGCTTGATTGACTTAGATTAAGTGGTGATTTGTGAGACGAGTTGTGCGATATTGGTGTTCTAGGACCAGATACTACTGGGGGGCAGCCTTGGGTGATCGCCGATTCAAGAGGAGCGGAGCTCAGCCTTGCTTAGTTACCGCGGCGGCGATGCTTTGTATTGCAGCAGTAAGGGGACGGGAATAGGAATGGGTGAAAGGCTGATGAGGTGGATGAGGTGGATGAGGTGCATAGATGGTGGAAGTGTGCATAACGGGAGGGAAGAGCAAAAGCTTTCCCACGTGCCAGTTGAGCGCTGGAGGCCCAGCTATTCTTGGCCGTTCAGCTGATATCTAGATCCGCTCTCGTGTGCTGTACGGGGGAAGTTCATCAGATTTAGATACATGAAAAGGAACGAAAGACGACCAAAACCAGAGCCTTGTAGTAGCGATGAGATACTGTACTGTAGCAATAGTTGTGGGATTGGAGGGGGTCAGAGCGGTGCCCCTAACTTCGTAACCTGGTACCAACTTTAATTTGGAGCCCAAGGGAGTTTCTTGTCTTATGTCTTAGCCCAGGTTTTCCGGGTTTCTCGAAGACATCGACACAGGAGCCAAGCAGAAGCAAAGAGGGGAAGCTTGCTCTTCTTCCTTGCCTTCTTCAGAAAGTAGTTACTCGTAACGAGTAACCTCGTAGCGTAAGTGCTTCTACGGTAGTCTATTGCAACGGTTCCTAACTTCATAACTTCGTAACTTCGCAACCAGGGAAGGCTTTTAGAGCCAAGCCCTCAACCAGTCTGATAGGTAATTCATGACTGACTCTTTTCACTGGCAGCTTCGCATGATATCCTGCTTTTGGGGTGTCCGCATTCGGTGTCTCGTACAGTACGAGCAGAACGCCTCTTTCCTGAACAATACCTATCAGAGCCTCAATGTGACAGTTCAGCTGGGGATCGGGGTACGGCCAAGTCGATCATTGAGTTTGGAGTCCTCGGATGAGGCCCAGGCCTCAGAAAAAGACTCGCTCTCATCCGTCCAATGATCCAATATTACTGTACAGTACGAGCTGGGCCACATGCGGAAGAAACCACGAGAAACCACGGCACAAATGATCTCTGTGCTTTTTGACTGCAGCAACTTCCAAGTCCACGATGCTGGGAATTCCAACCGGGGGAGGGGGATGCGAGAGATCTTCGGATGGATGGCGGCTGCACGGGGCATGGTCCCCGTCACCATGGCACCTTGAATTCGTCGAGAATTGATTGTGGAACAGGCACGATTTTCATTCTCGGGACAGCCACCACCCTCTTTCTTGCCTTGTCCAAGCCGTTGCTGGCTCTCCTCAGAGGTGATAGGTACATATTCTGTACTGTACTGTACTGTACCGGATTAATGGCGCCAAGCCTGAGCCTTTTACCTGTCAACTTGCCTCGTTCCCTCGTTCCCTCGTCACCGTCCCGGGACAGGAGCTGAAGATGCCTCCCCAAGAACTGCATTGAGCAGGGTCAAAAGACTTCCCAAATGCCAATCCCCCCCGCATAGGATTAGTGTGATAGGATTTGAGATTAAAATGTGACGGACCCCAGGAGCAGCTGCAACTCTTGCACTTGTTCGAGCTTGGCCGCTCAATGGAATTTGACTTCCCCAGACTACCCCGTATCCTATCACTTCCAGCTCGTCCATTCCTCAGGTTCTCAACCCTTGATTCTTGTCAGACGCTTTCTGGAAGAAAGAAAGAAAGAAAAAAAGAAAGAAAGAATAAGAATCGAATTCAAAAGTCGCCAAATCTTTCTTTCCTAAGTCCTCTCTCGCGATTATAAAAACCACTTACCGTCGTGCCTCTCCTCGAACTGCCGACTGCAGGGCTGGCTCGCTAACGAGCTCAGCCTAGTGCCTCCTCAGGCTAGCCGTCCCCGTTCTAGTACTGCCAATATGATATCTAGAATCTCCTCCTCCACCTCCCAATATCCTCGAGACCGGAGCAAAGAAGAAGAGGAAGAAGAGGACGAAGAAGGAGGACGATATCCTTACAACACCTGTCTTCATGCGACCCAGAACCCAGGGATAAGCAGGGAGTTCCGATTTGGAGAGAGTCAGGATCGGGGATTTGGAGTATGCACGGCTTCATCAACCGCCTTCGCGATGCCGACTAAAAGATCGGCCGAGGATGTGAATGGCATTCCTGCTAAACAAATAAAAGCTGAACATCCCGAAGAGTTCTCGAATGCAGTTAAGAAGAAGCTGCAGTCTTCAACCCGCACTGGACAGGCCTGCGACCGTTGCAAGGTACGTGCTATCCTCGGACACTCCTGATGTCGTGTCGTCGCGTCTGCAATAGCCATCATCCCAATAGCCTACCTTTGTCTGGAACAATGAGATTGCTTTGAATGCACCAGGCAAATTTAATTCTCTAGACAAGGTGAGCAAGTGGATGGAGCTTCTCGGCCTGGCAAAGTATTGGGTGTCCTACTCTCTAGATGATTTGTCGCATCACAAATAGTATCTCTCCACAGGGACTAACAACATCTTGTGAACAGGTCCGAAAGATCAGATGCGATGGACTTCCTGGAGGATGTTCCCCCTGTTTGCAGAACAATACAGAATGCCGTACTACAGATAGAATTACCGGTCGGGCGACATCGAGAGGCTATGTTGAGGGGTTAGAACAACAGAATCGGGATATGCAACGCCGGATCCGAGAGCTAGAGCAACGACTGGGTCAAGGTGGAGGTGATATCAACCCCTCAAATGGAAATGGATACCAGGATTCTGGACCACCAGCCTATGAGTATAACCCGTCTTCGAACGGAGCATCGCAGGCATGGAACTCTCCCTCGACTTCATATACCACGCAAAATAGCAGTCTTGGAGCGCAACACCACGAGACCAACGTATGTCGTGCTCTGCCCGCTTTCCGAACCGGATGTACTGGTGACAACTACCTTGGGGTATCACCTGGCAATTCCAATCTTAGCTCCATCAAAGGCACAGCACTTTCTATCCTTGGCATGGACATTGATATTGCGGATTTCGATTCTCAAGACATGGATGAGCCGGACCCTTCTGTTGTTCATCCTCGGCTTTACAACAAGTCTTACCAAGCGTTTCTACAATCAGCTCTGAATATCAATCCTCCACTTGGTAACGTCGACTTACCTTCACGGGATGACGGCTTTACTTACGCAGACTGGTATTTCCGGGTGCTGAACCCATACATGCCCCTCCTCCACAAGCCTTCCTTCTTCAAATTGGTATGTACAAATCGACGAGGGGAAAAAAAAAAACATCACTAACAAGAGCAGTTGACCCGGTTCTATGATGACCCGACATTCAAACCAACAACAGCAGAGACGGTGATCGTTCACATGGTGTTCGCCATCATGTTCTTTCAGTATGCTGCGCGCAACTGGGAGGATGCAACACAACAGAGACGCCTGAGCGACCAATCTAACTTACACTACCATTACTCGATCGCCATGTTCTATCAACTCTCACGCAGTCATACAATCCAGGATGTCCAAGCTCTCACTCTCATCTGTGCACATCTGCGCAACTTTCCAAAACCCGGTGCTAGTTGGATCTTGACTCAGACTACTATGGCCTTGGCTATTGAACTTGGTCTACACCGGTCCTCAAAAAGATGGGTGACGGAAACCGAACCAAATCTTCTGGAGGTTGAAATGCGGAAGCGAATTTTCTGGACGATCCTCGCGATCCATGTCACTCTCAGTGGCAAATTAGGTCGACCAATGGCATTCAGACTTGAAGACTTCGATGTCGAAATGCCTGAGGAGGTTGATGATGAATTGCTCACTGATGCTGGATTGGACACCTCGCGACCTCTTAAATGTCTTCATAACGTTGGCCTGCAAGCCTACAAGATACTCCCTCTCTATCTGGAGTTGTATGCCACGATATACGCTGTCAGACGCCAGCCGGAGACTTACATCTCAACTGTCAATAGCCTGGAGGCAAAGATACGTGCCTGGAAGGATGAGCTACCTCGGGATCTTGTGAAGGGAGAAGCTGGCCAGAATGAGCAAGAGGGCCGAGTATTCGCTCTTTACACTCAGATCTGGGCTCTAGAATTCCGGTTGCTCCTTCGTCATCCTTCTGTCTCTATGACAAATGATGTGGCATTCAACACCGAGAGCATGAGAATCTGTGTTGAATCTTCCCGACAAATGCTAGGCGTTGTTAGGATGCTTCAGAAGCTCAAGAGCCTCGATACGACATGGTATAACAGTGCGGTGTACGTTATGGCTATCACTACGACGCTATTTGCGCAATGGGATAAGCGTGGCGAGATCTCTGCAGCCGACTTGGCCGCATTGAGAGAAGAAATGGATATCTGGCTGGATATCATTGGGGATGTCGGAGCTTTACTGGGTGAGCGAAGTCTGGAAACAAAACCTTGGCCATAACTAACAATCCTAGGCTCTGGCAACCGTCTCAAGGTAGCCGTTCGTAATGTGACTGATGGCACTCTTGGCCTCTTAAGTCGCAGCTTACCAGCAAAGCCATACATGCCCCCAAGAAAACTCTCCGCTGAAAACTCGAAATCACCGAGCGAAACTACTAACCCCCAGAATGGGTATTCGAATAGCTCCCATAACTACCCATATACAGCAGCGCCATCTAGTGCAACTGTAGTAGCTACAACCTCCTATATCTCACCCGAAAACACCGAAATGCACCAATCGACCCCATACCCAGCAGCAACCCAATACTCAACCTACCCAGAGCCTTCATCGGCTACCCAAGGCTCATATACCCCTCAAAACCCCCCAATGTACAGCTATACTTCCACCGACACAACTGATGCTCCGCTTCTCGCGGACTTTGCGGCTCGGGCCTCGCAAATACAACCTCAACTCCAAACTCAAAGTACAGCCGACTCCTGGCAAGCTCGTCCTACTACAGCCATGCACTCAACAAGCCAGGCTTGGCAACAATGGACCAACACCATGACACACAGTCTAGAGCCCCAAGATTGCTACAGTGCAAGTGCCTTAGTGCAACTTGGTGGTAGAGTCGAGGACGGTACCGGAGGCGACGCAATGTCCGGTATGAGCCAGCCTGGTATGGGACACTCCGGCATGGACCAAGGCGTTGGTATTGCGCATCTCGGTCAGGATAATAACTCTCTCTGGCCATTGAATATCTTTGATCTCAGAAATGTGAATGGATCATGAGACGAAAAATGGCGCTGGATAAAATGGAAATACCAAGTGTGCTCTTATGGGATCTGAGCGATTTCACAGGCGTTATTGGTATAGGTGGTGGTGGACCTTGATTTGGCCTTGGCTATGGCTTTGGCTTTGGCTTCTGGCGTTCTGGTGGTATTGTACCAAGGTCGGGCGGGGTGCACGACGATCAAGACTCGCTTCATGAATATGGATACAGAGCTGAAAGCTTGGGCAGTGTATTGATGATGAATAATGTATACAAGCTAGGAAAAAGCGAGACACATAAATCCATCTGGATCCCGTTCTACGCCGTGAAATTGACCGGACCTAAGCGAGATAGTATTTCCCGGCCCAAACACAGCTACCCTGTTATTTATCTGCACCGAGTTGACTTTAGACTTGTTCTATTGGGCCTACAAATATCTGCAATTGCTGCGGATGTAACTGAAAACGTACATACTAATAATGAGTTTTATTAGACTTCACTCAGGAGTCGAGCTGTCGAGCTTGTTTAAACGGGGCCGACAAAGCCGAATTCCAGGGTTGGAGGGAAGGAAAATGAAACACATTTTCAGAACGGATCCGATATTCTAAAGAAAGCGTTCAACATCCAAACCCATTTCAGTACTCAAGAATGTGAGTGACCAAATCAATTTGAGCCGTCGAAAGCAATTCAATGAGGCTGCATCCCGTCGGCATTCAAATTCAAGAGTCCCGTTGAAACTAGCTTAGCTTAGTCGTCCCCTGACCCCTACCGCATTAGCGGCCCGCCCGTTGCCCCGGCAATTGCTCCTCCCTCAATCAACAGCCCAAACCGATCATTCTCCAAGAAAGATTCACAGCGACAACACCTTTGCTCCTTACTGTACCTGCAACCATTCTAACATCTTAGACTTTTTGCTGTCATAATTTCCACCCCGCTCGTCTGCCGCATAGAGATACGCATCTGCGCGAACACCTTATTTACGCGACTGTTTACTGAAGGAAGTGGAGGAAGCTAGTTTGAAGGAAATTCAACATGGCGTCTTCGATATCAGTCGCTGGTAAGAAACTGTTTGTGATGGAGGTTTGGTCTTTGCTGAAAATTGATAGTTCGTGTTCGGCCCTTCACAATCCGAGAAGCTGCACAAATGTACGCCCCCTTTCCACCTGGGAATGGAGATACTCACAAATAGCAGAACAAAATGCGACGATGGCACACTCTTCCTTGGTGATGGGTCTCTTGCTGGAGTCCCTACCCCAAAACTTGGACAGAAGGGAATTCGTCCTGTAATTAAAGTCATAGATGACAAGTGCCTGTATGCTTCTTAGCGCTCCAAGCATAATTGCCTGCTGACTCTCCCAGTGTTTTTGATCCTCCAGAAGATAACCCTGTTCAAAGATTTTCACGATCAGTAGTCTCGAATATGGGAAAGAGAGTAAAAGATCAAACTTTCGGCTTCGACAGAGTATTCGACGAGAATGTAACACAAGCAGAGGTGTACGAGTCAACAACAAGGGGCTTGCTGGACAGTGTTATGGATGGATATAATGCGACAGTCTTTGCATATGGTGCTACAGGTTGCGGCAAGACACACACAATCACTGGGACGGCTCAGCAACCCGGTATCATTTTCCTGACAATGCAAGAGCTTTTCGAAAAGATTGCAGAGCGAAGCGACGAGAAGCAGACCGAGGTTTCCCTCTCATACCTCGAAATCTACAATGAGACGATCCGAGATCTGCTGCTCCCTGGGGGAAACAAGCAAGGATTGATGCTGCGCGAGGACGCCAACCAAGCAGTTTCCGTGGCAGGTCTTTCAAGCCACCATCCGCATGATGTCCAGCAAGTCATGGATATGATTGTTCAAGGAAATGAAAACAGAACTGTTTCACCCACCGAAGCTAACGCCACGTCCTCCCGCTCACACGCCGTTCTCCAAATCAACCTAGCCCAGAAAGACCGTAATGCAGATGTGAACGAACCACATACTATGGCAACTCTCAGTATTATTGACTTGGCAGGTAGCGAGCGTGCAAGCGCGACGAAGAACCGTGGTGAGCGATTAACTGAAGGAGCAAACATCAACAAATCTCTCCTAGCTCTAGGAAGCTGTATCAACGCTCTCTGCGATCCCAGAAAGAAGAATCATGTGCCGTACCGAAATTCGAAGCTTACTCGATTACTCAAATTCTCACTTGGGGGAAACTGCAAGACTGTCATGATTGTCTGCGTTTCGCCCTCGAGCGCCCATTTCGACGAAACCCAGAATACTCTACGATATGCCAATAGAGCCAAGAACATCCAAACCAAGGTCACAAGAAACGTGTATAATGTCAATAGACACGTCAAGGATTTCTTGGTTAAGATTGATGAGCAAATGGCGTTGATTAATGAGCTCAAGGCCCAGCAAAAGGACTCTGAGGGTGCGGCATTTGTCAAATTTAAGAAGCAGAGTGAGAAGCGTGATGGAATTGCGAGGGACGGTATCACTCGAATCCGTGCTGCATTTGAAAACTCGGCTCCAGAACGACAAGATAAGCTAAACAACATGAAGAAGCTTCGGCAGATTGAGCGCCGTATCGGCCTTTTGTCTGCTTGGATCGCAGCTTTCGATGGAATTTGCGATTCTCGGGAAGCAGAGGATATGCCTAAGAGCCTGACTGCTATGCGGAAGACTGCTCAGGGTATCATCCTAGAGCTCGAGAACAGCAGACAACACTACCATCAAAGATTGCATAAGAGCAACTGGGAGAGGGCAATCGATTCAGCATTGCAGAACGCCGTTCGATTGCTTACTGAAGTAGATGGTTCAGTAGATGGTTTGGATGCAGCGAGCTTGACTCGTGAGGCTGAGCTATTGAAGGCAAATGCTGTAAGAGACGGATTACGGGAAGTACTAGAGCAAGAGAAGGGTGGAGATGCGGGTCTTATGCAAGTGCTGCTGAGTGCCCAATTCGATATCATTTCTTCTCTCAGTGATATCCTCACTATGAGCGAGACGGAAGCTATATCGCATGCGAAAACGGTTCTTAGACGACTACTTCAGTCCTGTTCAACGGCTGTTTCTCAAGTTGTCAAGCCGGATGGTTCGTTGGGTATTGTCGAGGCATTCCCACCTACCAAGCGTGGCACACCAAAGCGGAAGAAGCAGGCGACTTTTTCTGACTCCACGACAAGGCCGATCCCAGTTATGCCAGCTTTGGCTATGACCCAAGCGGCACCGCACGTGTTCGCTTCACCGATGAAGTCCTCCCCCAGACGACGAAAGGTTGGTCTTGGTAAGAAGGGTGTCTCAGTGAAGAGAACGCCATCCAAGCGAAGTGTCAGATGGCGAGATGATACTGATGCTGGAGCTTTGGCGGAATTCGAGAAGACACCTCAGAAGCAACATTCTACGCCAGATTTTTCTTCTGCTCCTATCGATGATAGCATTGCTCTACCGGCACTGCCTTCTTACTTGGCAGCGGATATCTCCAACGAGTCTTCAGGTTCATCTCCTATCCCGGCTGCTCCGCAGCCATCCCTAGATATCAAACCTAAGACGAACCGTTTCCAGGCTGGTTTTCTCTCAAAGAAATCGGACGGATCGCCTCCACCACCATCTATTACCAACCTCTCCGGCTCAGAGTCCGATAACTCTCCTCTTCGTACTGTGACTAGCAGCAGTACGAATCGGTCTGCATTGAACTTCATGCAATCGGCTAGCAGTGACAACACTCCTAATGATAGCGCAAACAATTCTTCTTCGGAAGCAGAGAACACCACCTGGCAAGCCAACAAGTCTGATAGCGCTCAGATTGGTAAAGCCTTGAGACGTAACGGCTCTATTTCGAGAACTTCGAATAGTCACGACTCAGCAAACCGCCATCGACGTGCTAGAAGCCCTACCGCTGCAACTATGACAGGATCCCCTCCTAATGAGAACATGTTCACTGCTAGCCACGCTAGACGCATGGTTACAAGCCAAAAAGAAGGATCATTTCACTCGAGTGTTCTTAGCCCGAGAACAGCTCCCGTGATGAAGCACAACCGCCGAACCACGATCGGAGAGGGACACAGCAGACAAGTTAGTGGTTCTATGTCCAGCGCGGCTACCAGACTCAACAGCGCTATCGGCGGCACCCCCAAATCTCGAGAGAGCGTTGCTGGTCTTATGGGCAAGGGCGGATGGCGTTAAGCATATGGACTGGTTTAGGCGTACTCGTGTTTGAGTTTGCTTCCGGCGTATCATTGCATAGGAGCGCTGCATGATGATAATGGATATTTGTGCTGTTCTTATTCTTGGACCTTGTTTTGCTAAACAGAAGCTCATATCGGGTTTATGGCGTCGTTGAAATTTCCAGGCGGCGTTGGAACTTGGACTTAGTCCCGGACGATACTTGGAATCGAGTTTGAATTAGGCTTGAGTTATCGAGGGTTTCCAGGCCTGGTGTCCTACGGGATTGTTGTATTATTGTTCTGAGATTATGAAGACGTTCACAGATTACATCCTGATTTGAGTTGCGGTTGTGTGAAGCTTACCTCCAGGTGACAGAACAGAGCTAAGTCCACGCTCCATTGCACTCCAGAAACTGATATCCAATTTGACATTGAATATTCGACTCAAGTTAAATTATGAGCATTGTCTTGAAGATTCAAGTACGGGTAATCAAGATAGGGCTAGTGATTTCAATGATTGATGTTTTCAAGACCTTTTGAAGATCTGGCAGGCAGCTCTGGTGTTGAATCCCAAACGTTTGCCACTTACTTGGATTCATTTGTATTCCCTCAGCCCGTATGCAAAATGATATGCAAGCCCAATCCCAACTCAAATCAACTCCAAAAGAATCCCACTACGGCTCGCTTGCCTAGGATCCCGTTCAATTGGAATCTTCTCAAACTGTAAGCCAAAATTCCAAATCGTTACTCGGAATCCAACTGAGAGCTTTGGAATCAAAGAACAGGGGTATATAAAGCCGAGCTTCTCATTCGTTGGAGGCGCATTGACATCCCTGTTGCCCCTCGATGACGACTTGACACGCTAGAGATACAAATAGAGCTTCACTCCCATCAGATTAGTACTTAGATATTAAAATCACCACAGACTTCGAATCTGATTTCCGCTACAAATCCAAATCTTACATCTGCAGCCTTCCCACATCAACCTTAACTTTTGCCTTCTAAATCGACGATCCAGGGCTTCAACAACCACAACCCCCGCCCAAAATTTAGCTTCGAGGTCTTCTATTACTTTCTGTAACAATTATCTTCATGGCAACCACAATGCCGTCCTTCATATCGCGCCTCATCCGGCCTTTCACCACCAGCACCAGTCTCGGTCTCGGTGCTGCGGGCCCCATCTCCAACCCAGAAGGCTCGCAAAAAGCTACCGTAGCAGCAGGCTGTTTCTGGGGCGTTGAGCACATGTTCCGCAAGCAATTCGCAGGAAAGGGATTGTATGATGCTCGAGTTGGATACATTGGCGGGGAGATAGGTGGTCCGAGTTACAATGACGTTTGCTCAGGACGGACAGGTCGTAGGTTTCCCTTCCTTTCCTTCTATCCCAACTACTTGCAATTACTGACAAAGAAACAGACGCCGAAGCCCTGCAAATAACCTACGATCCTGAAAAGATCTCCTACCGCGACTTACTGGTATTCTTCTACCGCATGCATGACCCCACGACCTCCAACCGCCAGGGCCCCGACACCGGCTCCCAATACCGATCTGGAATCTTTTATCATGACAAGGAACAAGAGAAGACGGCGAGGGAGGTGACGAAGGAAGTTAACGAGAAGTGGTGGAAGGGGGGTGTGGTGACTAAGATTTCGGAGGCGGGAGAGTGGTGGGATGCGGAGGATTATCATCAAAAGGTAAGATATTCATTCCTGAGAGGCGCTTCAAACGTTTAAAATAGCAAATAACTAACGTGCTCGTAGTACCTTGATGTTAATCCAAACGGGTACGAATGTCCTAGTCATTTCTTGAGGAATTTCCCTGCGTTGTCGTAAAGGGAGAGTGTCGGCTGTGGTATTGCCTAGTAAGAGAGGGCAAAGGGACTCAGTTAGGCAAACGAAGGATGGTGATGATTGATGAAAGAAAGACTGTATGATAACATATCTTAGCGAGAACTCCATGAAAGAAGAATGCTACACTTTCAAATGAATCTCGTCTTAGCCAAAAGATTCCCATTCACCTGGCCCTATAGTGGTTAACTAGAGGTCGGAATTCTTAGCTAGTATGAGCCCTCGGGGTTATTTCCGATTTCTCTACCTAATTGAAACTTTGCCATCTGGAACAAATAGTTCAATTCCCCCGAATTCTCGCATCACTTTGACTAATAAGAAGAATCTAAATATTAAGTTATTATTAATCAAAACAAGACAACAACCCGCTCTCGCTACTAGAGTTGTCAAACGGGATAGAACTTTACTAGCCCTAAAACCTCAAAACTCGAAGGAAGAAAGTAAAACACCTAACTGCTCGCTAGCAAACAAAAACCACTCCAAACTGTGACAACCTCGCCACCCAAAACAGATTATTTATCGCATATCACCACGTGATTACCACGCTAGTGGACCACAATTTGAACCGCATCTCGAAGCCCCACGAAACCCAGGATAAACAGTTGCCAGAACGCGCAAAACCAAACGTCAAGATGCCTCAAGCTCAGCCTGAGCTCAAGAAGGTATGTCCCTATGTGTCCTCGTACTTTCATCCCTGTGTCAAGAGTTTGGCGCAAAGCTGAGGAGTGGGAAAGAGATGCGGATGAGGCAGGGCTGACTTTCGATGTGTCTAGTACCTGGACAAGAGGCTCTTTGTGCAATTAAATGGAAGCAGAAAGGTTATTGGTGTGTTGAGAGGCTATGATGTGTGTATTCCCACGGAGAACGGGCGCAGAGGAGGAGAAAGGGAGGAGGCTAATACGACGCAGGTTTTCTTGAATATTGTGCTAGATGACGCGGTTGAGGAGAAGGATGGTGGTGAGAAGGTTCGGTTGGGGATGGTGGTACGTTTGATTCCTTTCTCTGGAGGCTCGTTTTTGGTTGGGAGTGAAGCTGGATGGGGATGGGGATGGTAATGGGGAGAGGGTCGTAAATGGAGGCTAACAGTCCATCAACAGGTCATTCGCGGAAACTCAGTCGTGATGCTCGAAGCTCTGGAGAGAATAGGTGGAGGACGAGAGAACAGAGGGGGTGACTGATCGAAGAACTCACTTCAACTACGCGGCCAGCAATCACACATGGAGTTGGTTAGGAGGCTCGAGGTCAAGAGAAAAGTTCTTCCACTTTCAGCCAGGGATACGGCGTTGCGCGGCTCTTCAAATCTCATACCAGTCAATATGCCGGTAGCTACCTACAGTAGCTAAATGAAATCATGAATACCAAGCGTTTCCTCCCCAAACACAGAGCGAAATGATGAGAAGGAAGGATGAAGGAAATCTATGTGAATTACTCCCAGTATTTTTCTTCGAAGCCTTCCATAAACGCACCCTCAAACTCCTTGACCCAACCCTTGATACCTCCAGTCAAGATATAAACTTCGACTGAGCTCTTGTGCCCGAATTTAGCGACGTCTGTGATGTAGTCCTGCATCCAGCCTGCGCAGCGGGGACCGCGGCCGTTGCATGATCCTATTTAAATTTTTAGTAAAGACTTGTCATTCCGAATGAATTAATAATTAATGTTATATGAGACATCGAAAGGATTCGGGTTCTGGGACCAGAGGGTGGCAGAGGAGGGAAGATGAAAGGGCGGAGGGGGTGACGAACCACAATAGAAGATCAACTTCTTAATCCCCGCCCGATCACACAAGTCCAGCAGCGTCTTCCTCGTCTGGTAGAAAGTCTGAGCCGGCAAATTGATCGATGTCCTGATAGTTCCGCCCTATGACCTCTCAGTTCCAATCGCAGTGCCCCCCGCTCCGAACACCGTTGTCTCCAACTACATATCTTTGGAGAGGGAGGGGGCAGGGAAAGACACAGACCTCCCAATCAGTCCTTCTGACGTCCACAAGCAGGAAAGGTCTCGGCCCAGGCTTAATATCCATGTCATCGAAGAGCTTCATTACTTCTTGGGCGCTGAGACCCGGCGTGGTGCAGCGCGGAGCGGGGAAGGGATCCCACCAGTTTGCGGGGCTGGGTTTTGCTGCTTCTGTCATTTTTGGTTGTTTATTTTGGGTGTTTTGAATTTTGTGGTTTGTAAAATGCCGTTCTCGCATCTAACTTCAAGAGTTTGAGAGGGGTCGTGGGGGATGGAGGGGGTTGTCAGGTGAATAGAGAGATATTGCGGCATTTAATTATGATTTATGATGAACTTGTGATTACCACAGTGAGTTAGCGCGTCGGATGAATCTAGCTAAAAATAGCGAGACCTAAAATTGATTTATATATAACTTAAATCGTCCGCATGAGTCAAATTGTGGATTACACTAGATTTTCATTGAGCTTTCCTAAAGATCGTCACCAAAAACTCATATCAAGGGGGAAGCAGAGTGGAGCAGTCACTTTATGCTTCTCATTAATTCGATTCACAACTTTTCTTTTTACTTCACTTAATTTCTTGTGTTTTATTTGAAGAAGTTCATATTTCACAACAGTCCTAAGATGTCGAATCTCTCAGTTGAGATTCTGGAAAGCAGACTTTTGATTTCATACTATGTGCGCGATACTGCCATTCATCAGGCCATTCATCAGGTTAAAACTTGCTTATTCAATAACCAAAACGCTTCTGAATCTGACGTCTCCGCTCATCATATGGTCAAAGGCCTTCTGAGCATCCTTGAGAGGGAATTTCTCCACCATACATTTGATGCCATGTAGCTTGGTGAAAGCAATAGCTTCTTCACTGTCAAGTGCATGTCCACTGGGGAACCCACAGACTATGGCAGCCTTAGTGATCAGATCGATCGAGTTGATTTCAATAGAACCACAAGGAGCCAATACCAGAAGTTTTCCTCCAGGCTCGAGACCACCAGTGAGAGGGCTGATCGACTTGGGATTTGGTGCCGTGCAGACAATCAGACTTGCTCCACCCATCTCCATCAATTTCTTAGCTGGATCATCCTTCGAAGCATCGATATACTCATGAGCACCCAACTTGGTGGCAAAGTCTCTCTTCTTGTCTCCGGAACTGAGAGCAACGACCTTGTATCCCATCTTGTTCGCGTATTGAACAGCCAAATGTCCCAAACCTCCAAGACCTTGCACAGCAACTAGATCACCGGGAGTAATCTTCAGCTTGCGGATTGAGTTGAAGACCGTGATTCCGGCACACAGAATGGGGGCATACTCGACTGGATCGACATCCGTTGGAACATTAACCACAGCCTCCGTTCTCAACAAGACATACTCCGCGTATCCGCCATCCCTAGTAACCCCGTTGACAGCTCCATTCTGGCACATCTGGAATTGGCCTCTCTGACACTGCTTGCATACACCATCATGGCCTCCGTGCCATGGTCCACCAACTCGGTCCCCGACCTTCCATCTTTTCTCGCCATCGCCAACAGCTGCGACATCACCAATCACTTCATGACCGGGAACGATTGGAAAGCTATTGCCGAAAGCTCCAGATTGGACGCCTGCATCTGAGTGGCAGACTCCAACGGCGATGACTTTAACGAGAACTTCACCGGCCCCAGGAGGCTTGAGAGGGAGTTCCTTCAGGGTGAGGGGTCCATCTTTCTTCTCGAAGACTTGAGCTTTGTAGGTTTTTGGGAGGGGAGTCATGTTGGCGATTACTTGTCTAGCTGTGTTTTGGCGGTTTTCATAGAGTAGCAACTTTAAGAAGGTGATTTGAAAAGCTTTTGGCGGGGGGGTTGTTGATGAGAAGGGAATTTGGGAAGTTAGTGGAGGTACGGGTGGCATTTATACTTTTTCGCTGGGGTTCCAGCACGCAGCTCTTTTCACACTTACTATGACGATAGAGTGGTGAGATACATATTGCAATGTTGGAGAAGCTGCAGCTTCCCCGCCAAGTTCACTAGCATTCTGTGTTGCTACTGGCTCTGCAGTTGAGGCGGGGTAGCATTATCTCAAGAAGTCTAGGGTTTGTTCCTGCAAACCGGAGCTAGCTCCTATCCCCGCTTTACTAGCAAGAGTCTATCGAATAAGTTTGAAAGACTGTGATGTGTGGCATATCGACTAAATCATGAGAAGTTTAATGGAACTGCTGTCGCCGAACCTCCCCGGCTTTAGTGTTGGTGTGCTGAAATGATAGAGAGAGCTTCCGGTGATTCGCACTGCACAACATGTACCCCTTAGAGTATTAAGTAGTCCCGCGATATCGATCAAATAAGCCAAACCGGTTTGATAATCAAAACAATTTCGACAATCGGGATATTCTCATCAACCCGACCAGTTCAACTCTCGGGTCTACAGCAGAGGTAAGTATTGGGGACATGAACTGTCAAGCTTAATTTGAGACACTAGGCAACAAGAATGAGAATTCTCTGCGAAGGGGAAAACTGGCCCCCATATGCCATACGAATGCTGAAGTAGTACGTCCGCAAGCTGAGTTAATGAAGGTAAGCAAGCAGAGCTTTGGAAAGCTTCGTGTCCGAAAACTACTTCGAAATGCTAGGCTGAACCAGTGAGGGTCTGAAAAGTGAGAAACTCACTTCGAGATAACACAAAAGAGTGAAGGTTGGAAGGAAGATTTGGGAAGGCTCCATGTCTGAAAACTTACAGGAAACAGCTACCGCAGGAAAAAAAGGCGGGGGGAGGGGTTGGAGTGGTAAGTCGTGCTGTAATTCGTGTCTCGCCTGAAGCGCCCCCCCCCTTCACACCGACAATAATGTTGATTCTCTGGCAAAGTCCTACTTCTCCATCATGTTTGGTGTCTCTTTGCCTACACCTAAGGAGAGAAAATTATGGTTTCAAACTATCATAGCCCCTTCATTCTTTTGGGAAAGGGAACTAAGCGGCCTAATTTTCATATAACCTTGAGGATGGGCTGGGATCTTAAATTAAAGTCTCCTTCCTTACATCCTTCCGGCTATGTGTGCTGGGACCGAAATTCCTTTCTTGCGTTCATTCTTTTACAACTAAAGGCTCTGGGATTAGTTCCCCGACTTATTCAAGAAGATGGTTGGAGCTTTTATCTGCAATGCCTGTTCTGCTTTTATTTTTGCTAGTGACACAGTTGTCTAACTTCTGTCTTCCACCTGTACACAAGGTCCAACATCTAATCCTAAATTATCTTCTTATTAAACGCGATATGGTCTACATATGGATCATTGACACAGATCAATCGACTATTTGGATTAACAATAATTAGAAACCGAAGACATCGAATGGAAAACTCACGGGAGAGACTTAGAGAGAAGTATTTATTATGTCATGATCGGTTTTAAATAGCAAGTAGACTGCCCAAAACCTTGGAAAACTCTCACGTTCACAAGATTGCATGTCAAGAATTATCAAAATTAGTGCGAAAGATTCTTGCTGAAGGCATCATGGAGGCAGACTTACTTGTACAGTACAGCACGTTATATCTGGTCATATGTTATTGTACCCAATCGCCATTTTAGGGTATGAAGGTGGGAGGGCTTTGAAAAACTATCCAGAATTGCAAAGGTCCCTGGGTACCAGGGCTATAGTCAGTCAACTTAATACCTTGAATAGAAATTTGAAAAGGGGTTGGCGGTTGGCAGTGGGCATCAGTAACTCCATTCTCACCAGCACCACCCAATACCCGGTAATCCACGACTGAAAAAAATAAACTCGTGGCTAGTCATATTCATCTACATCTAACCAATTCGTTTCATCCATGATCCAGGCGGAACGCGTCCAGTCACTTTTCCGAGTAGAAGAAGCAAAAATATCGCAATATATCGTGATATAATGTTTATAAGTTTGTGAAACATCACATCAAATTACGGATAGGTGCCTCGTAGCAAAACATTATATCATGATGTATCATAACGCAGCCTAGTGGAATGAGTCTGCATGAGCATACACTCAGCATTTGCATTGTTCAATTATTTTTATAGCCTTCATATAGAATTCACTTTAGTATGTATAGCCGGGCTTAGAATATTTGGGGTCAGAAAAGGCAGGCAGAAGATTTACCTACTCCTCTGTTTTCCAGCCCAGCCCCTGAAAGTCGGCTATCACATAAGCGAGAGCTCCATAGAAAGGAGAGAGAAAAAAGGCAACGTCTACACAACACATATAACTGTACTTATTTCTTACGCTGTGTGGAGAGACTCTGTTCTTAGATCTGATGATTCTGCGCAACCAACTGCTCCCGCTTAGAAATAAGCGTTGAATTTCTTTTGATGACTCTATTGGTTGAACTGTGGACTTGATATTTCAGAAATGGTCCACAGGCATCAGTGCAGGAAAGGAGATAATAAATCAGCCTGCTAGAAAAGAGTACTGGAGCTAGAATAAGTTTGGAATTTGGGTTAGATTAGGGACCCAGACTGTTGACAAATTGTTCTTTAACTAGTTTCCGAGTAATTTAGGGGCTGCTGCACTATCAATAACTGCTTCTTGTACACGGGTGATATTTTAAAATTTGCTCAAATTTTGCTTCTGGTTATGAAACAGTATTTGTCAGTGAATTCGACATATCAGATGCATCTCTGGGGGGGTACGACATAGGGCGCTGCACGTGATCCGAAAGTTAGCCCGAGGTGTTTCACCACATTGCAGCCTGGTGCTGATCAACAACACAACGGCTGTCTTTTCGCGTCCCTACATGATCTATGTAACATAGAGTCACCACGCCATGCGCGACATATCATCCAAGCCTTAATGTACCATAAATGCAGACTCCCGTCTCTGTTCACCGTTTTCCTTCAACGTTCAAATCGCAGTTTCCTGTGTTAATCGTTTCACAGCCTTGCCATTCCCTACCTTGTTGACCAGCTATGAAGCACAGCCCTCCCGATAGATTACAGGTCAATTCACACGATGTCTTGGAAGCCCCTCCCTATCTCTCCATCTGCCGGAGCACATCTGCCGGCTCTCTTGATCTCGGCCACCTTTACGCCCGATGCGTATACAATTCAGGTGACAGACCTCACTAGCATATGGAGCGAATCGCTGCATCAGAATGGCATCATTGATCGCAGCCGTGAAGAGTGTACCAGCATCGACCCTAGTGATGACAGCCAGCTCCGAATATTCATGGAAAAGCTCAAGCTTGGGCTTGAGGGGGGGAAAGACACAACATTAGCTCTGACGATCAAAGCTGATGATGCGGACCGTCCCTCCCTTATCCTGGACATCAATGTGAATCTGCCAGGAGGACTTGCACCACTCGAATGGCCGATTCGATTGGCAGTGGTTCCCCAGGCTGTATTCACAAGTCAATTCACAGTACCCTTGCTACAAGCACAGCAGGCCCGAATACAGGAGATGACAAATTTGGTAGAGATCCTGAATGAGAAGGACCATGTTATTCAAAAACTACTGGATAGGCTTGAAGACACGGGTAGTGAACTGGGACAGATATTCCCCCAAGCCGCTGGGAAGGTAGGACGGAAACTGGATCGGAAGAAGGCTGAGGAGCGGGTAAGGGGCTTGGGGACCTTTGACATGGCCGCGTGGAGACATACCCTAGGCCATGAGGCTACACAAGATACCATGCAACTCCTAAAAGAGGTGTTCGCTGGCGCCCAACAGGGTATGCACACATCATGCTATGTGCCTCCACCGGAGGTGGAGGAGGATACAGAAATCTGGTGGGACAACATGAAAGGTATTACAGTTTACCTCAATACCGGAAAGATATCCACAAATGGACTATCCCGAAAGAAACTCAGGAAACCTGCGCCCAAAGCAAGAGTGAAATCGGAGGTCAAGAACGAAGCATCTCCTCAGGATGAGGATGACCATGCATTTCAGGTGCAGGCTACACCACCTCGTCTTTCAAAGGGAACCACAGCAAAGCCCCTGGTAGATGACTCTACAGATGGTGACGACGACGACGATCTAGATGGCCCTTCCCAACGCTCCAAAAGTCCCGCAAGCTTCCCCACGTCTCAGCCTGTACCTCCCACGTCACTCCCTAAAGCTAAGAAAATCACTGGGCTTGGGGGCCTGAAACAGTCTGCTCCCCCGTCCGTACCCCTAGACGACGAGAGCACAGCAGATGAAGCCCCAAGCCCGTCCCGTAAAGTAAGTACTCCCAAACAAGTCACACCCCGTCAACGCTCCAATACCACTCCACCGCCCGTAGCAGGTGAGAGCACAGAAGATGAAGCCTCGCCTTCGCCTCCGCCTGCTACTAAATCCAGTCCCCCGCGGAAAGCACTGTCGCCACCGTCAGTCTCCAAAGTTACTACGGTAAGCCGTCCTCGGGGGAATCTGGGTGAGTTAGGCCGTAAGAAAGAGGCTTCTCCTCCGCCTGAGCCTGAACCCGAACCTGAAATAGCAGCTGCATCACCACCCCCCAAGCCTAAGAAGGGCAAACTAGGGCAACTGGGCGGCAAGAAGAAGGCTGCTGCAGCTTTAGAATCCGCCTCCGACCCCTCTCCTCCCCCACAACTTGGTAAGACCTCGCCCTCCAATACCACTCCCGCTTCCCCCACCCCGAAACGCAAAATGGGGGCGCTTGGAAGAAAAGGCGCAGGGAGCCCACAGGAAGTGAAGAATGAGGAGGAGATGCCGAGGGGAAGAACGAGTGTGAAGGTCGAGGAGAGGAAAAAGACGCCGGAGGTGAGGGAGACGAGTGAGGAGAGGGCGGACAAGAAGAGAGCGGCGTTAAAGAGGCAGTTGGAAGAGAAGGCTAAAGCGCCAGTGAGGAAGAAGAGGAAGTTTTGAGTGAGATTTGAAAAATTGAGAATGAGTGGCTATATACCCAAAACGATGTTCAAATGAGGATCAATGTTAAATAAGTAGGGGACTTTTTGGGGGGGGGGGGGATTTGCTAGGCGGGGGCGTGCGGGTTTTTGGGCGGCCCAGTGGTAAATTTGGGGGGGATTTGATAAGCGGGGGTGGTGGGCAACGTGGGGCAGCCCC
>JAPZPB010000242.1:0-60045 GCA_037952635.1 Bryoglossum gracile | reverse complement strand
TAGAAAGGGTATATTAAGGCTACTAGTCTCTTAATCGGCTAGTATAGTCCCTTTAAGGTATATCTACGCTCTTACTCGCTTTTATTTTTACCCCCGCGAAGTAAAAAAACCAATTTCTATGTTATTTTGCGTGTAATTAGACCCGCGAGGCTCTCTTGGAGATGCCTAGCCGTCCTACTATAGTCTTTGGCTTATATAGGATGTTAAAAGGATAAATCAATTAATTAATCAATTAGAAGGTGAATCTGCTGAAATTCTAAAAATTTCTAATATGATTCACACCTTCAACTATATGTCGTATTCAGAGAACTACAACTTTCTTGTACAGAGCCTTTTAATCATCATACTCCGGTTCAACTCGTATCATACTATGACTACTTCGCATTTCTATCACAACCCGAAAAAGACGAACCAAGTAACACAAAATAAAGAATCGTTCTAGGCATACAAAAGCTTTCTCGCGATGGCGGAGGAGGGTTGTCACTCGACTACGTTGGCGTTTGAGGAGACCTGCTCTTTACCATACGAGGATGTGAAGCCCAAGCTCCCTCTCAAAGATATCTGCACCTCATGCCATTTACCTTGCAAACAAACAGGGGCCTACGAGACTCACCAATTCCGCCAGCACCTCTACACCATGACTTCACACCCAGGAGATAAGTTTGAGAGGAGGCTTCAACTTGTCAGACTACAGACGGAGAAGAACATCGCGGAAATGGCAGCAAAGAAAGTCCAAAAATCACGAGCAGAGGCAGAGAAGCTCGAAAGAATACACCAGAAACGATTAGCTCGAGTTCAGGCAAGTCGTCGCCGGAAAGAGAAGAGTATATTGGAGAAAGCCGCGAGGAAGAAATGGGAGCAGAAGTCGGCTGCAACGAGATTTTCTGCACTCCGGCGAGAGGTAGTAGCTCGAGAGGAGGAGATGGGGTTGGCTCGGGAGGAAGGCCTTTTGGGAACGTTTAGGAAATTTATTTGGGACCGAAAGTTGGCGGCAGAGCAGCTCGGGAAAGCGCAACAGGTAATTTCGGCTTGGGAACATGAGCACCAGTTGAAGAAAGAAAGAGTGACCAGAAAGAAGATGGAGAGGAAGAAGGAGAAGGAGAGAACGCAAAAAAAGAAGATGATGGCATTGAGTCAAGAGAGGATAGCCCAGCAAGCTAAGCTTGATGCACGTGTGGATGAAATTGTTGCATTACACGCCGAAATAATGATTAGGCTTGGGAAGGAACGGGAGCAACAAAAGCGGCGGGCACAGAGAGAAAGCCTTGTCAAAATAATGGCTCGGATCGATGAGGAAGAACGTGTAATGGAGTCCTCAGGAACAGAAGAGGTCCAGTTTCCGTCTACTTCGTAATATTGCAGAGCCGGTTGCAAGGACTCTCGGCCAAGAAATCAAGATATAATTGACCAGAAAAATAAACCGTTAGTGTTCTTCCTTGACGTCGATATGATACCTCGAGACAGCCACCTAGTGACCCAATTTACAGCATCCGGCCGTTACCTGGGTTCTTGGGTAGACGTCCTGCCCTTGTTGAACGTACCCCACATGACTCCGCTCTCCCTGTCCTGTTTGAATTTCTCTGTCAGATTTCATTCCTCCTTGGATCTAGGGATTTCTATACATCTGCTCATAACTCAAAGTGGTTGTCTTCTTCACTCAGGAGTCAAAAATCAGTGAAAACAATTCAGTAATCGTACACAAGTGTGATACGTGGCCCCACCAGTGACGGGTGTGGATGCTTTTTTGTCTGCGATTTCAAGTTGCTTCCAGAGTCACTCTAAAAGAATGTCTTCTAAGCATGAGGGTGGTGATACAACCGAAAAAGTGCCTGTGTCCTATGCTGCCTTGATGTTACCATAATTCGAACTTTCCAACTCCAGAGAACAAAGAACTGCCAATCTTGTGTGCAGTCTATTGAGAACCATCTAGAACCGGAGTTTCTAATTCTTGGCCTATTTCTTAGGGAGAACGGTTGCTGGACTCATACTTCTACCGCTCTTGTTAATGCTTTCCTAGCCCAATAGTAACCCACACCTGAAATCCAAACTAAAATCAAGACGACGGCCTGTACAGGAGCAAAAACAGCTCCCCTGACAACTATAAAACCACTGACTAGCGCAAAAATGATAGGGACAACGAGAAGAGGTTTATACGGCCTGATCAGATCTGGGTCGCGAAATCGCAATATGATCGCACCCAAAACGGTGAGGAAGAAAAACGAGTATTCGCCCAGACCATTGAATGTAAGGAGAGCACGAAAGTTTCCGAAGAGAAGGTACAGAATAGAGAGGGAAATGGAGAAAATAAGAGCATTGATTGGAGCGTCTGACTTTGCCAGGGTCGGAGAGTCTGATGAGGTATCGTCCAGGGCAGATTTGTGGCCTATCTTTCCAACAACAGCGAAGAAACGCGGGAGCCAATTCTTGTTCGCAGCCGCAACTGCCATTCGGCTGGCGATAAAAGAATTGCCGAGTAATGAGCCTGCTACAACGAGGCAAACCATCATTGCAGCTATGATGCCAAATTTGGGGCCCAGAAGTCGAGTAATCGCGGTCTTTTTTAGTGTTAGTTAAAATCCCGAAGAGGGTGCACAGTTTGAGACATACCACCGCAACGCTATCAGTGGTAGAGACGAGATCCCATGGCAGCAGGACATAGTAAGCTGCATTCGCGGCAATGAAGCAGACGATAATTGTTGGAATTGATGTGTTGAGAGCAAGTGGGAGCTGACGGGCAGGTGACTTGAGCTCTGCTGAGATATAAACGGCCTGCAATGCATCAGTCCCTCACTTTCACAAAGTTCAAAGAGAATGATGTTGCCAACTCACCTTGTCCCAGCCGGAGTACGCCCATAATGCTCCATAAAGTGCAGTTGAATAATGTCCAAGCATCTCCCACGCACTCAATTCTTTCCAGTTTATAATACTTCCATTAGGATTCACAGTATCTCTGTACCCGAACCAAGGCTTTGCTGCCCAGTCCCCTCCTCCGAAGTCCCACTTCCCAACAATAACGACTAATACCCCAGCTACCACAACCCCGAGAACGCTGGCAAATTTGATACTGACAAAAAAGTTGTTCAGTCGTGTGCTAGCTTTGGTACTGATGCCATTGGCCGCGATGATGATAACCAGTACTAGGCCAGAAAGAAACTTGTGCTTGATGGTCCCTGCCTGACCAGTCACACCGATTGCAGTGAAGATACTCTCGACAAATACAATGCTCAGGATAGCATGTGTTGCAGGCATGACAGCAACAATCCAGGTCCAAGCTGCCAAGAAACCGAAAACGTCGCCAAATATATACTGAAGATATGGCTGTATACCACCTGGAAAGGATATTAAGCTCTTTACAGCCTTAATTCATGACTAATGGGCAAGAGACTCACCCTCTCCTGGAATTGCTGTTCCCAACTCAGCTACAGTCGCTGCTCCTGTCCAAGCAAGCACCCCACCAAGAAGCCATATCACCAGGCCCACCCCAGGAGCAGGCACGTTCGCATCTACAGACCCAGGAGATGTAAAGACTCCACTTCCAACGACAATAGATATGATAATAGCAAACGCCTCAACGGCCCCGAGATTCCTTGTGAACGTGCCTTGCCCTGCTGTGGCGTACTGGTCCCCATCTATCGATCCGTATTCGGGGTCCCCGTAAACCTCCAGCAGTGGCCTTCGGGCCCCATTATCATCACTTTGGTCGCCTTGGAACATTATTGATTAATTGTACTGAGGAGTTGCATTGTTGCGTACAGAAATAAAAGGAAGAGGAAAAAGAAAAGGAAACAGAGAAAGAAAAAAGTCCTAACTGGTAGGGGATGTCGTGATTATACAAGGTCTTACTTATTGCATGGTTTGTTGTGCCTGCCTCCGGTATCGCCGCTGTGAGTCGGGTCGGGCTTCGGCCCGGCCCGTAATGGAGATACCCGAGCTCGGGAGTGCTTTGAACAACTACACACAAACGCTTGAATGTGGAGCTTATCTTCTTTTGTGCACCATTATGTTTTATCATGTAACTGGGGCCGCTTGGGGTGCTTCTCAATTATAACCAAATTACTGACTCCCAAGCCCCTAATACTCTTGCTTCGATCCGGGAGGCCCAATGGCCCATCGTATGAATGAGGTGAGTGGAAAGTTTAACTGGTAGCAACTCCTGCAATAGCTGGATGATTCAAACTGACAGTTTGATTTTCGGGGTCCGAAAAGGATGACTAGAGATGTCCACCCAAAAGCATAAACCGAAACGACAAGCCCAACCTCGTTCCAATATCGATCTCGCCATGCAAGCAAGAATAACGAAAGCCAAGACTCGTTTCAGAAATAGAACACCAAAGAGTACTACTCATTACACTGCTTCGGGAATGACTCCACACTAATGTGGATAAGCCAATCGCTGGTCTGGCCTGGTCGTGGTTTTCAAGAGTCAGCCGATGACTCGCGATAGCCATGGGCTCAAAACAAGAGGAAACATAATATCCACGACCCTATTCAAGCCAAGATCTTTCGATGCGATGCCTGCAATAAAAATCAAGTGCTTAGAGCGGCGTGTTGTGGATGCCAGGCGGCTGTGTGATGAGTGTCAGAAGAAGAGTGAGTCGTGATAAGGAGGCTGCAAAGGCTTAAAAAAAATATCAACGACTTTATTAAAGGGTGGTTGAGCATGGAGTTTTATTCATAAGACGGGAATTGGATAGAATATGAGAGACTCAGTGCTTGTCAAAACGATGGTATTAACGAAATTGCTTTGATCATCATGAAAAACTCGCTGTTATTGGAAATAGCCCGGAGGGTGACTTCGGTACGCATTGTGATCATGCTATCTGACTATCTGATGACTCCATTCCTGCTCATATTTTCACAGCCTAGGAGGTAAATATGAGAGTTTTCTACGAGCATTTCATTCGCTTAGTGACTGAATATAAGTAAGCTTTGTAAATGGCCGCTGAAGAAAAACTCCAGCTTGAATCCAAAGATGACAGTTTTCAAATCACAATGTGTAAGCCCGGGTCTTGCGTTATAAATATCAAGACATATTGGGGTATGGAAAGGCCCCTCCGTGCCGAATTAAGGGGAACTTCTGGACCATCCTACCAGAAGAGCTAAAGCACGGCAGCCAACAAGCCTTGAGGAAAATTTTCCTCGGTTTGAAATCCCAGCGCGCTTGAGGGAATGGATCGAGAAATAAATACAGTTGCGTCCAAAGATACGCACTTACAGTGCTGCGAAGCCAGCCACAGACACGGTTACTTACAAAAGCCCCTGGATTTGGAAAATTCGGCACAGCCACAATTAATATTGCACGCCTATTAATTTGAGGCTACGCAGACCGTAACTACCTGATGCTTGATGGTGTGGGTGCAAGTGATGGGATGGAGTTCTACAGGAAACATAGATTAGAAATCAACACGGCTTGTATTGAATGTAGCTTCCTATAGCATACTGAAACCAAAAATAGTATGAAAATTGCATAAAGGTTTAATATTTATCGTGCAAGTTTACTCGGAGGGAAGCCAGTGACTTGTATTGTAATTTAAAATTTGTAAATAAGGTATTAAGGAGCCAAAAGCTGTTGCGGAAGTTCAAAACTTCAAATAATAAATTGAGGTTTTCTTTAAATGCGCTTGATAAATCTAGGTGGAAAATTCCTTACTTTATATTTTATATTAAAGTTGTGCTCGCTTACAGCACGCAGCACTGATATCAGATCAATTTTTGGGAACGTCTTTAGTTTTCTCCACTTGGCTAAAGGGGCTCAAAAGTTCGGAAAGCCGTAAAAATACCTAGTAAAGCTGTAACTGTCAGTTCATAGAAGTCGCAGATCTTGAGAGATTACATGATGCAGATATATTATATTCACTGGATGCACGTCCACTTGAATCACTGATAGACAATATACTAGCAATAACACCAGGTAACCCAACAAAAAGTAAGTAAAGGAAGTGATTCAAATCCAGAATATTCCCAATACCCAGCAGTGAGTCAACGAAAAAAAGTATTTAAGCCAACTTCCAACTTCTATTTTCAATCAGCCTCAAACATCTTTTACCTCACCTTTACCCAAACAACAACGTAACTGCACTACGAGACCTGAAATATCCACAACATCACTTAAAGACACAGAATTACCAACATGTGCATCCAGATAACCTACATCTGCCGCCAATGCTACATTCTCCTCGGCCAAGATCCACCGATATTTTGTGATCAACGGAATTCTTTGAGACACTATTATCGGACAGAAGTTAGTCGCGGAAGAACATGCGAAAAGTGTGTCGAGTATCTTAAAAGCCAAGTGCCACTACCAGAACACCCTAAGAAGAAGGGGGGGTGCGCCCCATCGTGATAGAATTCTAGAGTTAAAAACCGGAAAGGAAGGTTTTAGGGAGGCTCTTGAGAATGTGTGGAACGGCGAAGAATGCGTCACGGTGCTAGGAAAGGGAATAATAATCTCTACTCTAATACAAGCTTTTTAAGAGAAAATTCGGAATTAGTCATGAAGAATATGACGGGGTCGTGACGCAAGTACAACTAAAGCGATGCAAAATATAGTTTAGGTAGGTTGAAAACGTTGACGGACCAACTTCTCGTTCTGATCAAAGCTCGGCGTATTATCTCGATAGCAAAATCTTTTCGTTGCCCTGTTATCTAACAGAATATCATTTCTAACTAACGCTACAGAAAGGCCGTAGTTACTATAAGTGCTCTGGGCATCTCTACAATTGGTGGTATCTGCCCTATTTCCTGTTTCCAAATGGCGATGACTATGAGGGTTTTAGAAGGAAAACAAACGGAAAGCTCATCTTGGTTTTAATGCTCCCGAAAATAATTGTGAGTTACTGCAAAAGAAAAGAGTATACGTCAATCTTGTTAAGAAGTATTTAACAGGCTGCCTGATCCCGACTCGAATTTCCTTTTCTTACACTGACAGGTCCTCGCAATCCAAGCTCAACTCCTCAAGATGCAATACTGGAAATCAAAACCGCGTTTTTAACCAACAAAAAAGTTATGGGGTACTACGATGTGCAGTGTGCACAGGAGTGGAGATAATCTGCCACCAGTGCCAGAGCAGGAGAGACACTTGCTTGCAACGCTGTGATACCGCAAGTGGATGCCACCAATACGTCAGAAAATTGCCTAATACCGTTCGGCATCTGATAGTGACTGTGACTATGCAGTACCTTTACAATACCGCAGTCCAGGAAGCTACTGTATAGTATAAAAGCGATGACGAGGCCCACCTTTGACATAGACGGAGCTACTGCTACTTTACCGCTCCTCATTGCCTTGAGTATGAATGAGGGTTCGAAAAGACAGGGGAATCACCATATGCCACCAACCCGTGAAAAAACCAGTCTTTACCCCACCTGATTCAACCCAGGCTGAGCTAAGAACAGCACTTGTAGCGCACCTGAGCAACTCTGCTATTTCATGCGCTGCGAATATTAAGGAAACAGTGCGTATGATATCAAAGGTTTTTGATTTTACACTAAGCAACGAAGGTGGACGAGCGGAATGCCAGACACACATTGCCTGAATAGAAAAACACGAAAAGGAAAGCAGTAATTGGATAGGCCGAGGAAGTGGTGCTCATGAGTGGTTAAGGCAGGGGGAATACCTCAATACTTACCAGGCCTCTTAAGATCCGGATAATCAAATCTGTCCAGCTGCTTCTCACCACCTTGAAATTATTCATACGATTTGAGTATTCAAGGTTATTTAAATACCCAAAACAAGGCGAGTAATTGAACTGATGTGACTACTCAGGGGCCGAAGTGTAGCTGGTGTCCGAGAGAATTTTTGGGATGGTTTTACAGTTTCATACCTCGGCTGCACTCGCAGACTTAAACCTTGAAAAGGGGAGTAAAAACAAGAAATTCCATCCACATTTCACTTCCTAGCTGCCGCGAAAAAGCAAACATCTGAGTATAAACCCTTTTATTCATTGCTCTCAACTAATCAAGTCTCGCAACCCCCTCTCACCCCACCCAGCGAAAAATTCTCGGCTCAGCAGTTAAGCAGGCAAATGCTCCACGACTATGTTCTGTATGTTTCTGCTGATTGATTGCTGTATGTTCAGGCAAAACTTTGCTTCGAAAAGCGGGATATAGACAATTGTTCCGCCCCCAAGGTCTGTTGGCTCCAGACTGGTATTTTTGTTGCTCCGCCTCCGAAACGCCACAAATGCAAAGGACCACCACCGAGGAAATGAACTCGTGCTGGCTTGATAACCAGGTTTTGAGATTCAATGCCCAACGCACCGCATCAAATGAACGCAGCCATTGCGCCACAACCACCACCCATCTTAAGATTTAGCCAGGTTAGCTTTCGAAGAGAAAACCACCTTCTTGCGCGAATTTCATCTGGTACTCCCTCAAGTCCGCCCAGTTCCGCAACTCCTCTTCCTCGTCCTCCTCTCCACCGCCATCCTGGTCCCCATTCTCGCTCCTACAGCCCGGACTGATACGCTCCAACTTCATCAACACCTCTAGAAATCTAGATAGGTATTCTTCGTTTTTGGTGGCGAGAGGACCTTTGCGGTTGGAGGGGGTGTCGATTAAGGTGGAGGCGATTTGACGGATTTTATTGATCTCGAGGTTGGTTAGTACTTGATCGGTGGTTGGAGTGGGAGAGGGAGAGGGAGAGGGAGAGGGGGGAGGAGTGGGGTATACAGGGAAAATGCTTACAAAACTACCGCCATTAGGCTCCATGTTCACTTGCTTGATACTGCTCAAGACCTTCATGAGATCGACGACTATGCTTTCGCGCTCAGCCGTAACATTCGTGTCAGTCGCCTCAAAATTACTTGTCGCCAGCTGCTTGCCCAACATACTATCCAGTCCGCTGGCCATGACACCAGGGGAAGCCATCATGGGCGATGCACCAGCGGCTTGGCGTCTCTCATAGTTTTCCTGGAGGTTCCAGTATTTTTCGACAAGGGTTGATCGAGTGCCCAGCTGACTAGCGTAGATGTTTGCCTTTTGGATCTCGAGTTGAATCTCTCTGCGAGCTTCGATGCCACCTGTGGACCATTGGCGGGCCTCTGCTCCGTTGACTCGGACACCAGCATACTCGGCGGTCGGGGGGTAGTATTGACCTCCTAGACCTGCGGCTTGATTATCAAATTCTTGCTTGGTGACGGCTTGCAGCATTAGTTGACGAGGAATATTATCCAACACTCTCTTGACTTGACTGAGGCATTCTTCTAGGACGCGTTTTTGGCGGTTCCAGTCGAAGACTTCATCGATTCCGTAGGCTAGCTCCATAGTCGCGAGAGGGGTCATGGTCATATAGACTTTAACATTGAGGTTGAAGCCAGTAAGCTTGGAGATTACACCCGGAGGTTGGGCATCGTATCGCTCTTGGTAGATATACTCGTCGTCAATCTCCATAGGCAAGGGAGGATAGGGATCGCGGGCAGTTGGGGGAGGTATAATAAGTTCACCAAATGTTCCTCCGAGTTGTTGCATGGATCTAGAACGTTAGCACAGGCCTTCAGGATTTAAAGCTCAAAACTTACCGGACACCAACAAATACAACCCAGAAGACTCTACGACCAATTTCTTGCTTGACATAATCAACTCTTTGTGATTGTTGGTCATAAGGATTGGCATCTCCTCCAAAAGCAGCTGGTAGAGTTCCAAATGGTGTGATATTTTGAGGATTTGTCTTGTGAAAGCCCAGAATTCTCGCAATGGTCAATGTCTCTCCAAAGTACAATCTGGTTTGCTTCCATTGGAAGGTATATGCACCGGCCAATCCTAGGAAGTAACTGGTGACAGCATCGTAAACCGTGAGCTCTTTATCCAAGTATCCAGCACCTCTAGCTTCAACTGCAACCTTGTGGCATCGCTCAACCAAGCTCATAGAGTTGGGGAACAAGTGCTCTCTTCTTTGCGCCTTTAAGTGCAGCCTGGGCTTTCTGGGAAATGATGCGACTAGGGCTCCAACCATAGAAGCTAGAAGAGCCAAGAAAGTCGGGTTATGGAGGTCCTCTCTGCCTTTGAAAGCGCCTCTGAAGGACGGCTCGTGGGGGAATGGGCATAATGGGTGGATGTAGGTGAAGAAATCGTCAACTAGGAGTTCTAGCGTAGAGAAGGGGCATATGGATTCGGCGTTCAGGACCGCATGGGAGGAGAAGGAGGCCAGAGTCGCAGCAACATTGTTCGGGGAGGTCGGAGAGGAGAAACTGCTGCCGCCGCCGGGGGATTCAAGTTTACGCTTCTTGAATGCTTCTGCGTGTTTATTTGGGGGTCCTCTTCTCCTGCTGGGTCTCTCAAAGGTGCATGGGATATCTAGGGCGGCGCATGCTCGACAAGGAGGTCCGGACTCGTCGCACTAGGTGTATGTTAGAATGTTGTTTATCACTCAGTCGCATAGGTCGGATCGACATACCTTCACCTTTCGGATACTGCAGGAATCGCAAGCCTTGCGCAGACGATTTCCCTTGTTTGTGTCACCTCCACTCGCAGACGCGGGGGTTGGTGGTTGTGCGGATGCGCCTGAAAGAGCTTGTTGTTGTTGTTGTTGTTGCTGCTGCTGCTGCTGCTGCTGCATATCGCCTTGGTAGACATGGGCAGGACCATTATTATAATGAGGATGTAAAGGGTGAGGGGACTGGTGGTGAACATCGTAAGTTCCGTAGCCTTGGCTGGCTGGCAGACTATGGTGCGCGGGCAAAGGTGAGTTGTTTCCGCTTCCGCCGTGAGCATGAAGCGGGATCTGGATATTTTGTATGCTTTGTTGCATACTATGATGCTGGTGAGGATAACCCCCGGGACCCTGATAACCCGACATGCCACCTGCGACTCCTTCTTTCCGCGCGATTCTGCGCGATGAGAAGGGTTTGGATTGCTTGGTTGTTCGGCGAGAAATCGGTACCTAGAGGTGGTGTCGGAATGGAGAAAGATGGGAGGTGGAAGAGTTTAAGAAACTACGTGGTGTCTCCGGGCGAGTGTAGTACAGCCTCGTCTGGTAGAGTGACGTCCCGGTACCTGACTGTTAAAAGAGCGAACCCTAGTAAAGCTGACAAGAAGAAAAAGGTCAGAGGTCTCGACAGAGAAGGATTCTGCTTCTATCTTGGTCGGTGAATCGTTCTATCTCTAGTATCAGGAGTGAATTGGGATTTTTTGTGTTGTGGAGTTGCTATTGTTGTTGTTGTGTCATTGTGTTGGTATTATTGCTGTTGTCTGAAAGCTTTCGGGTTTGGCAGTTAAAACCGTTTTGATGTTCAGGCACAGCTCCTTTTTCAGCCGGTTCTTTTTCTTTCCTATTGCGCTTTTGCCTTCCCTGGTCACTTGTGTGACAAATATACAAAAGACGTCCCTCCGCAATGCAGCATGTGGGATGACTTGGGAAAGTGACGTCTGATGTCTGCCCCTCGTTGCTATTACGCCTACTGCTTTACCTATTCCAGCGAGATCGTGACAGGGGTTCACTTTGATGTGCACCATTGACCAGTCCCTGAAATCTACACTACAATACTACACTTCACTACACTACACTACACTACACTACACTACACTACACTACTCAGGGGGGCTCAGCTGGATCTCAGAAAAGTTCCAAGGCCACGGCGCAAATGGAGATTCTGGACGATCGGATGGGCCTGCCTCAGGGGACCAAGAGGACCAAGAGGACCGAGGGGACCATAGGGACCTCGTGCTCGTGGTGGTCGACCACTGAATTGGACTGCAGACCGTGGGTTGTGGCGCAAGGCGACCAAAAGGAGGGAATGTAGGGAGCTTCCGGGAGATCTGCTTGTGTGATGGGCCAGAGCCACTGTCCTGTACTACTGTATCCATGGATGAGACTCGGAAAATTCGACATTAATGCAAAACAGACCGCGGCTGCTGTACCACATACCTAACGAGGTAACCTCGTAACGAGGTGATTACTCTGTACTACAGTATGCCTTCGTATGTATAGTTGCCCTGGCTGGCGAGGGTCAGTGGGCTTCTCGAAGCCTGTTTCTAATGCTTCTCGAAGGATGATGGAAGCCGCAGCTGCTTGTCGATATTCGGCAGGATGATATAGGTGGAGCAAAATCAAGCATCACGATCGACGTTGCAATGCAGTGAAGTTTGAAGTCAGAAGAGGTTGCAAGGCAGATTGGAGACAGCTTCAAGTTGCAAAGATTTTATTAGAGTTTCTTATTACCTGCATGATGAGGAACCACACCATTTACAGTTGACGACACCCGACGGCGTATGCTGGCCAACCATCGATTTGTCTGACGAGTCATGGGTATAGTACTGTACAAAGGGCAAGCAGCGTTCCTCGATCACGATAAGTCCCGAGCCTGGAGGACTATCTAGCCTTGGAGTTTCAGACTATGCCCCGAATGAGATCAGAGCAGGTAAAAACATGCAGTGTGATCGCAAGAGGCCTGCCTTTCTCTACACTTTTCTTCATTTCTTAGCCCCCGTTAAATGACTCCTCGATGGAATGCCTTTTTCTCGAAGACTGGGGTCGGCCTCCGAGGTGGACAATCTCGTCGAGTACCTAGCGACTCAGAGCGACTCAGGCACTGCATAAGAGTCTTTTGGTAGCCTTCCTTGCAAGAAGCAGCTAGAGCTGCCCAAACTTCCGCACCTCACCAGCCTCTGTATCTCCAGTTAGCTCCCCTCAAAACTTTGGGAGTCTATGCTTAACTTTTACTTTATAGATCCAGCGTCCTTACCAGGGTAAGAATAGCCAATGACATATTTCTTCTAGTTAGTAATATTTTAAATAAATTAATAACAAAGTTATAAATATATAAGATAACTAAAACTTAGCAATAGATTTAATGTTAAAGAAAATCAAAACCCTTAAATATATTAAAATATTTATTTACAGTTATTAATAGTGTTTTTATTTTTAACTTAAAGTATATAAAAGATATTTTTGAAATTGAAAAACTTATAATAAATTTTATATTAATAATAATATAGAATATATTATTACTAGTTGAAATACCCTTGCTAAAACTCTGTGCTATTCCCTGAAGAAGCCATCAACTCGGGATTGTTCACGGGTGGTGATGGTTAGTACACCTAGTATATATTGTACGATTCGTGGAAATAATGAAGCTATCACGAGATTTGCCAAAGGCTGGTGGCCGGTGAGGTGTGCAGCAGGGACGGGCTTGCCACTCTGTCAAGTGCTCAGTCCCTCTTGGGTCATTTTGAATATGTCGTATAGTTAAGTACCAAACATCCCCAAGTTGCCCATCAGGCCCGTGGGTAAACATTTTTTATTAAGCGCACAATGCGGATATATATTAACATCATTGCTCTCTCAGCACAGTAGGAGCTTGCGCCATTCCTCTCACATCTGACATTTGGGAAAATTTAAATATTCAAGACTATCTTAATTACTCCCAAGATTCTTAAAATTCTCGTCGAGGCAAGGCAAGGTCGTCGCCTAAACTGAAATCCCGTGATCTGTGCCTTTGTAATGCTCCTTTCTGCTAAAGATTTGAACGCATCTGTCCTTAGGACAGCTGGAGGTAACCTGCTACTGCGATGTCCTGTAATCAAGTCGTTGCTTTCGTGCCATATTGGCTTGCGTAAGGACCCGAGGTAACTAATCCTGCCCTCCTTCTCTATCCCCCTCGCTCTTTCCGTCAACGCTCCTTCCCTAGCACTTTGCTCGGTTTCCCCCGCCCCCTTCTCTATTCTTCCTTTCCGAGACAATCATCATCAAAATATCTTGCCATAAAATTTCAACTATCGGCATTCTCTCCCTCATCCCACCATCAAAGTCTCGCAATTCTCAATCTAAGGCTGGCGTCCTCCCTGCAGTAGTCTAGAAAAGTCTCCTCGCTCCTTGGTGGCTTGCAGTGCCCACTGTTTAGCAAAGATCGGACGAAGTAAGATGACACATAGGGCAGAAGGGCTGGTTCATTGCAGATTTTGTTTCGATGATGTGTTTTCCTCCTCTTTACCGTAATTGAAACTCAATTGCGGCTTTGAGGGGTAGTTGCCAGTTGGGGAGGAGGCTTGGGTGGCAGTGAGTATTGTCCTAGCTGATGAGGTTTGGTGTGAAACTCTGCTGACTTCCAATTGCAGAGGGTCAGGGGTGCAGAAAAAGCTGCGGATCAGATGGAGCAACTGAAGGGGTATCGGGTATGCCCAAGGCCCCTCGTTTCCTCACAACTTTCATGGACCCCACCCTCTCACATCTTTCGACTTTCTCCCCCGCGACCGCGATACATCCGAGCAGCATATAGCAATGCACATCCGACCAACATATCTGCACCTGCAAAACACTGCGCGTACAAATACCCTCCTCCGTCCTTTTCAATCAGCAATCCTGCAATCGGTGGGCCAGTCAAGACTGCGAAAGACACAATCGTGAACACCATTCCCATTCTCGTTCCTTGCATACGCGGATCCGATGTCAGAGAGGAGAGCGTTGCTGGGAAGAGCGATTGGATCGCTGCTCCAACAATTCCATACACAACGGCCCATGCATAAAGACCGCCACGGGAGGATACGGCGATCCAACAGAACGACAGAGCAGATGTGACGATCACAACTGGAATCAACGTGTTCAGGGGACCAAAATATTTGTCTGCCAGATGATTTGGGACGACACGACCCACGACTCCGAGGCCGTTAAGAACTAGGAGTAGATTGATGGACTCCTTGTATGAAAGCCCAATAATCGTCCGAGCATACGACGTCAAATAATAGAACGCGAAATAAACCCCCCAGAAGTTGAAAAACATTCCGGCGGCGAAGAAGACGTATGGTAACTCTTTAAACGATTTCCAGTCCACTAGAGAGCCGGATTTTCGTGGTGGGACGCGCGGCTTGATCCCGATATTACAAACTATCAGACATCCAAGCTGAATGAATGCCAATGCTCTCATTGTCCACGCAAATCCCACCTTTGGAAGCAACTGCTGCACCATGGCTGGGAATACCAGTCCTCCAGTTGCACTCCCGGCTGCCGCAATCCCGATAGCCAAGCTACGCTTTTTGCTGAAATATGTGCTCAGGAGACTGAGAGAGGGGCAGAAGAGACAACCGTTTCCGAGACCAGCTAGCACACCTTGTGAGAGGAAAAGCTGGTAGTAAGTTGTGGAGAGAGATGTCATGAAGAGGCCGAGAACAGCGCAGAATGAACCGACGAGGAAGACGGGGCGGAAATACCCTGCGTCGGTCAGACGTCCCGTGAAGGTTCCGATGAAGAAAAGTAGGAAGACTTGGATACTGCCGACCCACGATACTGACTCGATGTTAGTCTCACAAGGGTATCGATACGTAGCGGGAAAAGGTCAACTGACTGTCAGATGGCGGTCGATTCAAAGCCGTCATATAATATGCTTGGAATACTCCAAAAGAGTTGATGAAGCCCCATGTATTCATTATTACAAGGTGGCCAAGAGCAGCTGCATGGTTGTTAGCATCCGATCGATCTCCGTGGCTGGCCCAATTTCGACTTAGAGCTTCGACATAACGTTCAAGTTGAACTGAAAACAAGCACAACATACCTTGCTTCCAACCCTCCCATCCTCCATCAGGTGGTGGCCCCGGGTCTTTCCAACTACTCTTTGTACTTATCCTTGACAGTATACTTTTGATACCAATGCCTGCATTCCATTCCTCATTCCCAGATTTGAGTTTATGAAGCTCATCTGGATAGCTTGTGATATCGCCCTTTTCTATCCTATCTGCATCGTCCAAATCTCGATCCAAATTGCTGTGCACAATCGATTGGATCTCCAAGTCTTTCTCGAAGGCCTCAGTTGAGGTATCCTCACTCGAGGAGGTCGGTGGCGCCGATGAGGTTTCCGGCATATTCTTCACACCTTCTCTCTTCTCAATTCGGACGCTCTTCATTCTTGGTGCTGTTTGCTTAGCAGTGACTCGAACTCTGTCTGAGAAATCTCAGATAGGCTTTTCCCCAGACTCCTTTCCTTTTATAATTCAGTCCTGGGGAAGAGTGGGATAATCGTTTTCTTTGTTGTTTTTAGTGGGGTACTACCCGATGGTGGCTTGTTTATTCCCGCCCTGTCACCTCTTTGCCGTCAATAGCTATCAACTCTTGCGGCATCCAGGAAACAATGAACAGGAAAGAATCTAGAATACAATGCTTGAGGGGAAACCCAGTGCTTTAAATAGAAGGTTGGCGAGAAATTGAAAATCAAGAATGGGAGAAATGACTCTTAGTCAAAGGCGCACTCTTGCTATGTGTGATCGACAGCGCCTTTTGGCGGACAACCCCGCTACCGTAGATATCGAGGCAGATTTCTAAGCAACGAGCAACGGAGTTGCGGCCCCGAAAGCAGATACTTAAGTTCAGCCAATCATGCTATTACTTGGTGCCCCATGACTGATTTAGTAAACATGTCGTAACAGGTGAAGGCGGGAAAGAGTTGTGAAATGATCTCTGTTTACGGCGATTTTTTTGGAAGTGCAGTTAGGTCCGACTTCAGGGGTAGTTGCCGCTTAGCCGAGCCGATGTCGGGGCAGTTTGATTGGCTAGGTGATGTGTAAATTCAATACATGACTGAATGTTCCTCGTCCTTGCGTTTGGGATCTCTGGCTCGATATTTTTGTAAGCAATGTCTTGGATTTCTCCGAGGAGATATCATTGCAAATAGCAAGTGCTGTGGCTAAGGAATTACCAAATTAGATACTGACGAATACCACACTTTTCCAACCAAGTCTTGACTCTAGACAATCCCCCGCCCCCTCCCTCTTCCATGAGCCAAAAGCTTCATCTCCATGCTCCCCTTTCCTCCAATCAGTTCCCTAGCAACTCCTCAAGTCCCCTTCTTCATCAGAACGTCCCGCCTACTCAACTTCATTTGGTAACATCTCCCCTTCTTTGACTTGAAGAAGGTTTTGCTTATTATTAGTTACAGCTTGGAGTGATGGGTTATTAGGTCGTAGAGGTTTTCACTTGGCCAGGCTTGATAGCTGTAAGAGGATCGAGATCGCGATTTCTATCGAGGGAGGGGAGGAATGGAACATTTGCACTGAATCTCATTGGCTTAGCGAGAAAAAAAACTCGCTTTATAAACCGGATAAAGCCGCGAGCATCGTATAGTTCAAGACTTGGTGCCACTTACACTTGCCGACAAGTTAACAACACTACATAGATCAGACAACACGTAACACGTATTTACAAACTTCCCAGCATGCAAGCCGGGGCAACGAAGTCTAAAAAGACGAGGCATGATATCTCTACGAAGTCTAAGGTGCTTGACGAGAGTTTTCAGAGCAACGAGGGATGGGATTTCCTCCCTACCGCACTGCGAAGATGATCTTAGATATAGCCAGGAAGAACCAGCGCTAGGCGAGCCCTGTTAAAATTGGGAACATGGAGCTGTTGAGGAAAGTACGGGAAGCACTTTCGACGGAGGGGCCCGCTCTGAAGTTTCATTAAGTTGGCTTGCTCACTCAATGTTGTTGATTTTCTGATTATTCTGCACCAATCCTTAGTAACGCCTGTCAGATTCTACCTTTAAGAGCCGGTTTGGGCCATGAGTCTTGAGCACCACTGTAGCCTGTTTTGCACTGCATTTTTTCATTTTAAGATTGCGGCTAGATAGGAAGAAAGGGCAAATATCCAGTGATTGGTGATATCCTGGGTGTCTTTGTTGAGCTCATGAGCGAGCAGAACGGGTAGGTGACTGAGAGATTTGATAGGGGCGGGCGTGAGCGGGGTTGGCTTGATAGCTACATTTATTAGTAGCAAAAAGGCCCAGCAATAGTTATCGAAACCCCATGGATTTGACAAAATGCAAAAAGTGCAGTGGTCTACTAGAAATTGAATCATTAATCACATCCTGCCCGCTTTACATAACAATGCAGTTCCACTTTGAAGTGGAATCTTCTAATCCCAGTATCGATATGACCTCCTGTCCTTCACCCAACTTTCTCAAAAGTTCATCCAGCACATCCTTCGCCTTGTCAATAATCGGGGCCTTCTCCTTTCTCTGAGTCAAAATCGCCGTCCTCAGGAATAGCCGAGCAATGCGATTTAGACTCTGACCGTTCCTTTCTGGTTCCCATTTCACATTATCATACGAGGGAGCCAAGCCGTCCTTAACATTGAGGTGCACGAGGTGCAAGAAAGCAGCCGATTGACTAAACAAGGTAGGATAGTCGAACGCCAACGCCTCTGACTCGCCATCCAAGAGGGAGTGCAAACTCTGGATGAGCTCAATTGGGTTCAGACTTTTGACCATGTTGTAGTTTCGCTTCTTGCCGGGCGGCCTAGCTGCCTTGCGTAGCCTTTCGCTGCTAAGTCGTTCGATCTCGTAGATTGTAACTTCGGTAGAAAGTCTTGAACACATTGCTTCGTGCAACGCTAAACAGGTCGGAGCAGTCTCGCCGAGGCATTGATAAATGCGAGGGGTCTTACTAAGTCGTTGGTGAGACTCGTCTTTTGCTTCTTGAGCGAAGCTAGATGCAGGAACCCCCGATAATATGAGATAACGTCTCATACAAACCCTGAGTGTCTTGGGCCGATTTTCGCCAATAAAGAACTTTGCTTCGCCATGGAGACTGATGGCCTGCTCCATTATAGGCCATGCCATTCCGGGTGGGTTCTGCTGCCGACAGACATTGTAGATAGTGGCGGCTCCTGCAACGTGCCCGGTTTTATTTATCATCACTCTTGCAGCTCGCATAACCTCTTGGAGCATAAAGACTCTCAGTCCACAATAGATGGGTTGGCGTTTGAGAAAGTAGTGGGGCTCCGTAAGCTCAGGACAGTACTGTAAGAGACGTGCGGAATATCCAGACCGCAGGGCCGCGAAAATATCCTTATGGAAGTTATTGATGTCCTTGCGCAGGCTTGAAACCACGGCACTAAACTCCTTTCCAAACTCAGGCACGTATGTCCCGATTATCTTAGCCACTTCATTGAAGTGCTCAACCATTGCTTTAGCATGTTGTGCCTCACGACAAAACTCGTAGTAAGAGGTATCGACCTTGTCTTGTAGGATGTGGTTAACATCTAAGAAAATCGCAAGAGCGAAAGTATGAGCGACTTTGATTAGTTTAGAGCTGAGAATCTCGGCAATCGCAATCGTGAATGAATCCAGGAAAATGGGGATCCTGCTTCCGAATTTGCTGGCTGTGAATCCCATTGCACGTAACTCCGGCACAAGTCTAATAAGGAGATCTCCGTCCTGTATTAACTTCTGTTCGTAGGTGTTTCGCGCCCGGCCATATTCGCTTCCCGATATGGTAAAGATCAATGAAGTATAGCCCTTGTATTCAAGCTCGCAAATTCTCTCGAGAAGTCGATACTGGTGTGCGAAGAACCCCTCTCCTAGATCATCTTCCGCATTGGAGCCCACATTGGAGGCTTTCGGGACCAGGGAAAGACGTTGCAAGACTCCAAGCAAGTTTCCGTAGAGACATAACCATGGAAACTCTTCAAAGCACTCATTCTGCATCTTAGTTGCAAGCTCGATAGCAAAGTCTGTCGTCAATGAAACGCTAACTAGCTTCGCCTCTCCAGCCTTGTATTTTCCCCATAGATCTCGAAGGTAGGTCCTTATATGACCAAGATCAGTGAAAAGACAAAAAACAGCAAACATAGCTTCCTGTTCACTGCATCTTGTCTCCTCGGGTTCTGCAAGTCGATAACGAGGTTTTGGCCTAACTGGAGCTGGCTGGCCCTCTGAAGCTTCAACGGCTTCGGTATCCTCGGGATCCTCCACCTCAAGCGCAGCGAAACGGTTCTGGACAATTTCGAAAGGACTCGAAGTGATATCTCCGGGAATCTTCTTCTTGATTGGACCGCGGTTTTCGAATATTGGCAAAAGTATGGACATAACCTCCACTATAACGCCCGTGAAGTGTTCGTGTTGATCATTACTCCGGGCTAGGTCCTCGTCTTCCTTGCCAAATCCTTCACGTTCTCTGTACCATGCTGTGAATCTTTGGCGTGCTGTAATGGCCCTGAAACCGGCTCGGATGACATGTTGCTGGACGATAAGCTTTGGATTGTGGGATTTCGCAACTGCTCTGGCAAGAGGTAAAAGCTCGCGGAGGGGGATGATCACCGTTTCTCGCCGGCTTGAAGTTTGCTGCGCGGGACCTTTTGGGAAGTTAGTCTTATCCAGATAAATTCTAGCAGTGAGCGAGTATGAATATCTTAAGGCTTTGGACCTTGGAGAGCATATCGTCTCCAAAACTTACAGGTTGTTTCGATGTTCTTTGCTCTAGCTCGTTCCTTGTCTTTCAATCTCCATGTTTTTATTGCCTCCTATTTTATATGTTAGCTGCAGAGCTCAAGACAATCAGGAGGTCAAATACGTACGATGGATTTCTCAGCTGAACCTCCGAGCCTTTTACCAGATTCATGTAACCATTCCAGAAGGGTAGACGTGTCAGTCTTGTATTGCACATATGCGCTTCCGAATGGGAGTTCTCCTGGCATTATAGCAAACTCTGTAACATTGAGATGATAGTTACAGAAAGAGCAATTCCAAAGAAATTTTTAGGTTCGATGGTGATGGTGATAGTGATGGTGATAGTGATGGTGATGGATTGTAAACCGAAAGTAACAAAGTAATGCTCGCGTCGGAGGATAGCCTCGAATTTTCTCCGTGATATAGTGACCAACATTTTTTCCATATAAATTACTTGAAGTTTGAAACACTACTTCCTATTACTTTTTCCTTCCTATCTTTGGGCGTCCATAAATGTCTAAATGCTTCAGACTTGTCAATTGAACTTTTACTACTGCAAACCCGTACCCAAAATCGTACACCAAAGTTCCATCCGGGATTCCGGGCCTTTAATCTTTAATTATTAACTTCCTTCCCAGCCTCTTCTGCCAGCTTCTCCACCTCCGCTGTTCTCTTTTCCAAAACGTCCTCCACATCCTTAAAAGCATTCTTTAAGATCTTCTCGGCCTCTTTGCCCCTTGACTTCGCAACCACAGACAGCTTCTGCAGCCTTGACAAAATATCGCTTCCTCCGGGAATCATGTTCTTGTACCTCTCCAAATCAAACCCACTCTGCTTTGCCTTTTCTCCGGCCTTCTTCACGTACTCTTGCAATTGCTCCGTGTTGCCTGAGCTGACAGCTTCCTTGACCTGCGTGAAGACCTCGCTGATGTTTCCCTTCTTTAAGGCGTCCTTATTCCTCTCAACCAGCTCCTTGACTTTGGGATTCTTGTCCAACATAGGACCTGCTTGCTCAAGCCCCCTTCTCCAGGCCTCGTCACCCATCTTATTAAATTTCTCTGTCTTTTCTTCAATGATCTTCTTGACCTTCTCTACTGTATCGGCACCGAAGCCGTTCTTGACAGCATCGCGAATCTGCTGATAGGTCTGCTCCAATTCCTTCTTTGCTTCGGGTCCATAAGAATCCGCCATCCCTTTCAGTTGCTCCAGATTTTCACCAACCATCTCCTTTAGCTTGGGATGATTATCCACAATGTCACCCACTGAATCTCCCGCCAAAGTTGCCAGCTCCGCAACAGCAGTTTGAAGAATTTCCCACCCCTTGGCCGCGGTTTCAATTGTCATTCCGCTCTTGCTCGCCTCCTTCAAATCTTGATACACATTTCCGACGACCTTATCGACTTCGCCACTGTGCTTCTGCTGGATCTTTTCCAGGTCTTTGAATGCAGCATCAACATATCCCTTACCACCAGGGACGAACGCTGCGTAAGAATTTGCCGTGTTGTGAAGCCATTTCAGAGCCTCATTTGGCTCTGGAGCTGAGGATTGAATTTGCTGAGATAACTTCTGAAATTGGGCCTTGGTTGAGGACGCGGTATTGACGATTGATTTGGCGCCGGAGAAATGGTAGTAGCTGTATCCAAGCTGTCCGCTTCGTTAGAGCTAGAAGGCGGAGAGGTGGACGAAAGGGCTTACCAAGAAGACGAATGCTCCGCCTGCAACTCCAGCACCGAATCCTGATGCACCTCCGACTTTGGCAGCTTCTTGCTTGGTGCTTGAGGATTCAAACCGAGCTTGACGCAAGCAGGAGCGGAGGGGAGTACGAACATTGCGAGCTGCTGCTCTGGTGATCATACGTGAGCTCATCATTGCTGTGGACTTAGTGAGTGAAGTGAATAAGGAGGTTTTACAAACAAATTCGGATGCAAGCAAATGTATGGAGAAAACGGAATCGGCTGTAAGTTGCCAGAACAGAAATCAACAACGGATAAGTACAAACGCATCATGGAGTAGATCATAGAAAGTCCAGTGTCGTCATCGGAACCTCAAAGCGGGAGCCAATAAGCGATTGCAGTTGGTAATTAGTTCGTCGAAATCTTGGATTCTTGGCGATGTCATCTGGTTGAGGCGAGCGCCTTACTACTACCGTATATGTGCTAGAGGGATTTGATGGATTGGTAATCAACCTCGTTTGTAGTACTTAAAGAAATGATCACAAACGTGGATGAAGTGCCTCTCTTCTAATCCCATCTCCCTTTCCCCTATCCCGCGTATCGTTTGCATCCCGGGGCGGAAGATGGGAAACTCCCCCCTCGCTCTCTCTCGGTGCCGACGAGATCAGCGCTGCTGGAATGATAAGTCGACATGGAGGAGAGTTGTTGAAGAGAATGACTCTCCAAACAAGCTGGGAAGTTCGAGTGGCGAAGGTCGTTAGCTTGGAGTCAGATCAAAGATGTGTCAGCGACTGAATGCTCGCAATACGGGAGAGATGATGATAATGAAGAAGCGGTAGCATCAACACCAAAGAGAAGGGGAGCGTGTATAATAGTGTTGTGAAGGACGATAATTGAAGCTGTCTGACGGATGTTTACACGGTGGGCAATGAAGTCACGTGATAGTACACTTTGCACCTGGATCACTTCTCTCTCGCCAACTACGAAGGTACGGAAGTACTCCGTACAGCAGATTGCTCCTCCTTTATTCGGCCTTCCTACTTTCCCTGGCCAAATATGGTTCGAGAACATCACGTGACAGGATACTGTATCTCACAAGGCAGACTTAAAAGTTGGCCGGTCTCCAGCCCCTCGCATTTCAGGAACAGCATCTGTATTCATCACATTTCGGATTTTTTTTCCAGCCTTCTCTCGTATCTGCGATAAAACCAGCCAGAAAGGTAGGGGTGTTGTTGTCTGAAGGCATCCAATCGTCGCTTCTTGTGCCTCAGTGCAGATTATTGTTGTTTCACAGAATTCTACCGAACTCGCTCTTATTGGCCCGGTCAAGCCGACCCAGCCTCGCGATGTGCGTTGGTCCAGAAGCGTACGGAGTCTCGTTACGTACTCTAAGACCACCACCACCCATCATCAGCCCAACAGCCTCCAGCCAAATTGATCACCTGAAAATAGAAATGTCGAACATGCATATTTCCAGCCTCTCTTGCGGCACGCAGTTAGGACAAAGAAATAAGTACTTCTCAAACGCATTTCCAGTGCCTTGTTCCTGATTTCCTTGTCCATCATTCTATTTCTTCCTGACAACTCATCAAATCAAGCTTCCCGAACTCCTGCTTCCTACTCAATTTTTTTCCTTTTTCGGATTTCGACTTAGTCAAAATATATATCATCATGCTTTTCCCAATCGTCTTGAGCTCAAGCTCGATCCTCGCAGTCGTTTCTACACTCATCTCAAGCTCCAGTGCCTCCAGCTCCTTCAGTTATTTAGGATGCTACAGCGCTTATGACTTTGAATATGTCACTCCGTCCTTCACCTTGGCCGCCAACTCATCAACAATGACCCTCGAGACCTGCTTCTCTGCATGTGGCTCAAACGGCTATGCTGCCGTCTACGGAACGTAAGTTACCCACACACCGGTTTTACGCTGAGCTCCAACTAACAAAACACCAGTGAATGCTTCTGCGGCACCAGCTTCCAATTCCCCCCCTCACCCGACTCTACCGAGCCCGAGTGCGCCCAAAACCCAATTCCTTGCGGCGGAAACTCGGCCGAGGTCTGCGGCGGCTTTGTTCCCAATGTCATGAGAGGCAGCGAATGGTACTCGGTCTACAATCAGACTGTGGGGAGTGCAGCTTCATCTTCCGGTGCTTGTTCGACCTCCATAGTCATGAGTTCGTCTGCTGTGAGCGCTACTTCGACTCCTACTGGCAGCGTTCCCAAGACCATGAGCACAGTCTCTGTGCCTGCTTCAACAGCAAAGGCTTCCAGTACTGTCTCTGGCGGCTTCTCGTCGACGATAACGACTGCTGCTGGGACTGGCAGCAAGACGACTGGGGTTGTTACCAGTGCCACTTCGAGTACCATCTCGCCTCCTATCTCGACGTTCAAGGCTGGAGCTGGTGCAGCTGTGAATGCTGAGTGGGGCTTGGCTGCTGCTTTGGTCGGAGCTTTGGCATTTTTATAATTGTATGATACGATGCGATGACAGATGGTCTGAGATCATGGGGTGTATTATGCTATGGGATTTATAATGAATATTCATGGGGGGCATTGAAGGCGTTCCTTGGGGGAAAACGAGGGGATTAATTATAATATTCAAAGTTTTACCACACTTGACAATCATGTCCACAAACGCTGCACTATTCTACGAAATCGGTATTTGAGCTTCCATCCAAGATATGTTTGTACTTCATCTCATTTCATTTTTACGCGATCTGCGCTGTTCGTTTGCATTTGAATACTCCCGAGATTTATGAGTCTCATAGTTGCTAATTATCTACTTGGAGGAGCAAAACTCAACTTTTGTAACACTACAGATAAGTACCGTTCTCAATCTCTTCACCTGTCTTGCAAGATGAGTATCAAATGACCCAATCCGCCGTTTTAGCGGTCTTGGCATTGAAAGGGAATAAGGGGGATTAAGGTCCTCTAGAAGTCAATGTAAAATTATCATGAAAGGCAAAGAAAAATCTTGCTATGCGGATAGTGATCGCTCTACTACTAAGAAGAGAGAGTTTTAAGGGGAAGGCGGGGGAAGGTGACTAGTGCGGGGTGATACTGTAAGGCTGACTGGAATATGCCAGCATCATCAATTTTGTCACGACGGCTTCGACTCTCCACATCCTCTCCCAGAGTCTAGGCAAGGACGAGTCAGCTCACATTGCGGTTACAAAAAATCACACATTATCCATGATCCTGAATTTGCGCTTCCTGGGACACGAAATCAAGATTCAGCTTTACCCTCAAACGATGACGAGCCTCATGTGGGTTCAGACCTTGGCACTGGCAAAGATTTGGCAACAACAGAAAGCCTTTCCAGCTCGCTACCTACCCCATCAGCTCCTCTCGCGACCTTCAGCGACCCCCGCGTTGTAGCAGCAAGCCCTGCCCGGCCAAGAGACATGGCTCCAACGTTTACAGGAGACATACTGTACCCCTCCCAGCTTTGAATCAGAGCCAAGCCCAGCGAAGCCTCTCGTGGTGTTTCGCGCCTGTCGAGAGTCCCGAGCTACAACTCGACCGAAATACAGTCGGTAGCCGACTCATTCCCCAGACGTGAGGGCTTGTTTGACATGGAGATCGATTTATTATCTCCTGTAGACTAGTGTGATAATTGATTTGATTTAATTTAATCAAAGCTACTAAATTAGTCTAAATTAAATTAAACCGTTTTTGTAATCAATTAATTCCAAATATAGCTAATTTGGCGATCACGTGATACGAAGCAAGTGCCGCTAAGCAAAAATTGAGATAAGGTGGTACAGTACTTGCATACCCGCTACGCTACCCGCGATTAAGCGAAATGCACAAAAACTATTTCTTATCAAGCTTATAAGGTAAAATTACTTTATATTTAATTATAACACTTGGGGTTTATTTGCTATTCTCCTTGACTAGCGGGGAATCAAACCTGTATTCAAGGAAGTATAAAGGTTGGACCTTTTATATATATATAAGATTAGCTTTCTTTTTACACTATTTTGTATTTTAAGAAATCTCGTGCTAGTACAAGGTCTCTGTTGGTATATATTATAAATTTAACCTGATGCTTTGTAAACGAATTTTAATGTTGGGTTAAGCTTTTACCTATTTGTAAAGTCGAGATAGCATAATCAAATATATATTTGGCCAGCAAGAGCTCGTCTAGCTATAAAAAAAAAGTTAGTGGTTTGCAGCTTTAATTGCAAAGGGTGGTGATTACACAAATGGTATTGTATAATCACATAAAAGCCATAACGGCTCACAAGAAATCTGCATCTCACACTGGCACACCCTTTTAGCGCCATAATCGATAATATATATTTTTATAATTCTTACATTAAAAATTGCCAAACTCTATACAAACCCTGACATCTCTCGACAGAATTGCCCACAAAGCGCCCGCCGGTCAGACGTCCCCACGAAAGTAGGTTCTGCAGAATGTTTATCCCACCATCCATGAGCCCCAACAGCCACAAATATACATTTGCACTCAAATTATCTCGTCGCCTCCTTCCTCAGCCGCCATCTTGAACCCCAACTCTTCCCACTACCTCCTTTCCATATTCTTCTTCTGCGCCAAGTTTTCTGTTCGTGGACTTCCTAACGCTGGATACTTGACTCGTTCCGGTTCCACGCCGTAGACATAGGTTCTAGGAGAGGAGGATTGAAGACGGGCTGGAATGCTCACTTCTACTGTCTTCGCGACCTCACTGGCCCCAAAAACATCACGAAATCTCAAGCCTGAAGCCGGTCCCACGTGGCCGCCACCACCAGGCTCCCGCTCAATCTTCCCCAGGCTCAAACTCTCTTCCTCCACCTCACTATCACTATCAAAGAAAGCATACTTGTTGACTTTGGCAGGAGTAAAGAGTGGGTATGGTGGAGCGAGAAGAGGAAGGGCGAGAGATTCTCGCAACTTCAGCTCTTCGGGGGAGGGGGGGTTGTCGCGACCACGCATGATCTCTAGTTCAATGAGGATGTCTTGTTCTTCTTGCCGATTCTTGAAGGAGAGCCGGGCGTTGTTCAGGTCTTCTTGTTGTTGGGAGATGGTGGACCGTTCGGTGCGGAGGATCTGGTCGATCTCAGGGGGTGAGAGAGGCGCTGTGGGGACTGGGGGGAGGGGGACGAGGTTAAGGGGGAGAGGCGAGGGTTTGCGGTCTGGGGCGATTGATGGGGGTGCTGAGACTGAGGACTCAAAAGATGGTGGGAGAGGAGGTACGGCGTTAGTAGTGGCTCCTGGGAGGTGTGTGGTGGAGTAGGAGGCGGTGGGGTTCCTCATTAAATTAACGTATGAGCGTTCGTTCTCCAGCTTATGTGTGGCCGATTCGAGGTCAGGGGAGAGATGAAGTAAACCTGAACGTGGAGGTTTTGTAGGAAGACTGGGCAGCTCCATAGCATGAACGTTATTTTCAACGGCCTTAGGTAAATTCGTGACAGACTTCGAAGCGTTGGAATTCTTCATGAAATTGCCAAAGGATCGCTGCTTCTCGAGCCCCTGTACCTGGAAATCTGGGCCAAGAGCAGGAGAGACAAGAGGTAAAGCCTGTGGCGTAAGACTCTTAGACACCTTCTTCCTTCCTAAGTTGACTAGGGACCTCAAAGTAGTAAAGCTACCTTTCTTCTCCAGCTTCGGCTCAAAAATGGCCTCTGGTTGCGGCGAATATGGTGCATCAAGGAAACCGAATGGCTTTCTCTGATATGATTTCCCAGTTTCAAGCTGATTAGGCATTGAGGGAGAGTCTATTCTGCTCTGGTAGAATGAGTTGGTCCGGTTCAAGTCCAGAGTGAGAGGGTGACCAATGGGAAACTTGGAAGATGCAATCGATTGTTGGTGGATCTTCGACTTTCGCTCTGAATCTGCCTCAAATGACTTCTGTACCTTGATAATGGCATCCTCGAGTTCACTTTCAAGACCCTGCGACTCGGGTTCGGAAGGTGTCAATTCTGACACTGTGCGAATTGGCTGACTCGCGGTTTTCGTCGATGATGGTTTTGCATTGCCCATCGTGGAGGAGTCGGACCCCGAGAATGTTTCCGGGTGCGAGATGTTTAGGTTTCGTTTTCTGGTGAAGTCCGTGGTTATGCACTTACGAATAGGCCTGTCCTTTCGAACACGCCAAGATGGTGGTTTGTCCCACTCTATCTGATCAGGTGACTTGGATGAGAACCTGACCTCCTTGCGTCTACTTTGCGAATCAAGTTCAGTCTGAGATCGATCCAGCTTCCATAGCGCCTTATCTTTGGTTGTAACTGGAGGGGGCTCAGTATAACATCTCAAGGGCTTGTTTGGCCCCTGGATTGCGGAAACTGGTTCATGCCCGGGAAAGTCTTGAGGATCCGTCACCCGGAATTTCGTCGTAAATGGACCACGGTTCGGCTCATCAGCGTTCATCGATACCCGTTCAATGGACGAAATGATGTCTCGAGCTTGGTCAATCATGTTGATCGCGTTCTTGAGATATGCTTGGAGATGCTTGTAAACCATTGACCAACTTCTTGTACTCTCGGGATGCTGCAACTTGTCTTCAAATGCGTCTATGATCAAAACTCTCGTGCCACCAGGTGCATTAACGGCGGCATTAACGTAACGGTAAAGAGTAGCTCGATGTTTGTTCAAGCTATGAGCGTTGATGCGGTCGTTGGGGAGCGATTCTTGAGTCACGTCAGGTGGGAAAAGGGTGTTGAGCATAGCTAGAATTGTTGGCTTGTAGAACTCAGTTCTGATTGTGTGGAGCATGATCTTGAGATCTATCAGTCACTGAGTTGGTTTAAGAGGGAGCCCAACATACCCAGATCCTCAGGTCAACATACAACGCTGCATACTGCTTCTCAATTTCGAGCTCACAGGTTTGGATTTTCTCCACCCACTTCAAGATTCCTGGTGGGGCAAGCGCATCTCTCCAGTTTTCCTCGGTGATATTGAGCACTTTTGCTGCCGTTCTCAAAGTTTCCTTTCTATTGGATTCGAGATTCCACAGGTAGTCCAACACGACCACACCCTGCTCAAATCGAACTTGGTCAAATTGACTAGACATCTTTTTAAGGCAGTAAGAACGGATGAAAATCGGCGACAGTTCCCGGTCCTGTTGCTGCATAGGCATTTCCTTATGCAATACGAACTTGCCATTTGCACTGCCAATGGATAGGTCGTGGGGGTCAGACACTTGAGTACTCTTTTCTCTGTGGGATAGATCAGATGGGATAGTAGGTAGGGACTCGAGTGTCTTGAACCCAAACCTAGCACCGGTCTGGTATTTGTGTCTGTCCTCCATGCTAGGAAGCTTCTGACCTGAAGTACATGGTTAGTAAACCCAGTCGAATTAAAAGGTAAACTTGATGCCAAAAGCTACATACCACTATTGAACGAGTACATTGTTCTCAATGACAAGGAGCTCGATACCTTCCGGTATAGAACATGATATAGGATCCAGGGTAAATCATTGGTTGCCTCTGTCGAGGATTGGGTAACTTGGGAAATTGATGTGGTTATCGATGTAGTTGGGGAGGAAGCGGTTGTAATGTCCGACTTGCCAGTTAATGTAGTTGAAGCGATACTTGATCCCATTTTGGTGAAATTTGTATATCGCATAACCCGATTAGGAATAGATGTTAAGAATAAAGCTTAGGAGTTACTCGAAGTGAATCGCCGGCCTGATAATATAAATGAGGGTAGGAAAGTAACCCGCTTCCCCTTAGTTACAATATCCTTGATGTGTCAACTGACCAACGCCTATCTTGTGCAATACAGCAGCTACAAATAACTAAGTGAAGCTATTAAGATCTCGTAGCAAGCATCGCCTTTAACAGTTCCTGAAAGTGATGATACACCTACTCCCAGTCAGCATAATTCCAAGGTTTGTGAGAAAGCTAACATACCTGTGTACTCAGATTAACAATAAATAGCAAATTCTTTTTGGATACCCAGGAGGACTTCAAGGTTGGAGACAAATCAGAAACTCTTCTCGGACCAAAATGTCATGAGATTTCGATACTCGGGTCGGGGTCCAGCCCTTTTGTTAAATGCCAGAACATGAGATGGAACAAACAGGACATCAGTGACACTCCTGTGGAAGAGATTGTTGTGATGAAATCTGGGAACAATGTCGGTATCTGTAGGCAAACGGCCATATTAAAGTTAAGAGAAGCCCAGGGAGGGTCATCTTGGACGGCTATATCTGACATCCCAAAGTCTGTGGGGGATAGTGTCACTATTATCTCCCCCTCTTAGCCTCCTGCTGGGGGTGGCGGGAAGTCCCATCTTCAAAGATGGCGGCATTTGTTTTGGTACATCATAAATGAGGTGTCCATAGTCCTATCAGCCAGTCAGGGATCAGTACAGTATATTTTCTGGAGCATAAAGATCATGCGTTATAATGCTTAATAGACAGAGAATCCACCTTGCCTTTTGTTGGATCTGACGAACCCGCCAGATCAAACTACTATATTGTTGTGGCCCTGTCTCCAGAAAGGAGATCATGCAGGATGGTTGTTTCCGAGAACATGACAGGGGTAGCTGACCCAGCCCGAGAGATTCTGAGAGGTCACTTTGACTAGTCCCTTCCTTCTGGAATACAACCTTTAAGATGTGATACAAGAACATGTTCCGAGGAGACTTCTCTCAAATTTTAGGACGGAGATACACAAGTTCTGGTATGCATTGCTTGGTGGTTGTTCATTGTGAATCAATAGTGAGAACTTGTTTCTTATTTGGGTCAAAGCGCAGGGCAGCCCTACAGATTGAAACACCAGGAGACTGTGCTCTTAAGCAGTAGTTCACCAAGCCCCGGCATAAGGCCCGACTTGATCAGGAGCTGATCAGAATAGGATAGGCTCAAATCAAGTGTGACTGAGCGACTCTTGGGATGTTTGGTACAAAATACCTTCCGCAAGTAGAGCGGAAGCGGGAAGCCCAAATACTGTAAGTTGCATCTTTTTACCCTGAAAAGTTGTGAGCTCGGAGTTCACTAATAACATATTATAATGCTGTGATATTATATAATGCTATTGTTTGTTTGGGTCAATAAGATGGCCGTAGATATATGGTATGATCTCCAGCTGCTAAGGCTTGGACTAGTAACCGAGTTTACCTTCGACTAGCATGTTACAGCGACAGAAGGCTATTTCCTCACAACGAGATTTGGGATTGTGAGGTGACGTGTAGGCTATTATAAATACAGCTTCAAAGAAGCAAGATGAAAGTGGACTGTCTGGACATGGATCTTGAGTCTTGAGACAGGATTCAGCTGGGATCTCAGAGACAAGAAAGCTACCAAGCAGCTAGGCAGTTACAGTAGTAGTGCCAGCCTGGTGGGACACTTCATGTCTGCACCATATCCCAGGCTACCCAAGTTAAAGTTCTTCAATATGATTGTTCATTTACATCTCCTAGAGCATAGAGCAAGCTGTTTGCCGGTAGACAGAAAAGTGTGACGATGCAGCGGAGCGGTGTGTTTGTCTGCGGGGATGAGGTTTCCAAATGCAGCCAACAGTTGCAGCAGAGACAGCAGGATAAACTGTCCTGTATTCGGCATCCTCGGTGATCATAAGTTGGCATATACTTGGATTACACAACCCAAAAGCGCTGCTGAGGAATGAACACATTAAATTGTTGTGAAGTTGTTTTTAGATTTCGGTAGGAGTGAAGCGGGGAGGCCACCCACGCTACTGTATGAATTCTTTCGTTTTAATGTAAGCGATCGCTTTATCATGAGTAAATTTTTTTTATACATTTCTTACCCTTACTTTTTGAAGATATATTTATCAAGGATAATAAAGGGGGATATGAAAATCTGCTAGAGTTGTTTCTAGGTTGATAGCAGCGGTGCCAGAAGCATTTAACAACTTTTTCCCCACGAGTCAATAAGAGTATCTATGATTGCCTTCCTGTTTGGAGGTAAGCAAGTCCTCGAGGTTTAATTATGAGTCTAGAATGTTTCCTAGTTCAGACTGCTTTTTCACATATGTCAAAGACAAGAGAATGGAATAAAAAATGGCTGCTTTGCCCATATTTACTGCCAAACTTTCTATTGCAGATAAACAGTCGTATACTCTCCAAGGGTTTTCAAGTCTCTTAATACCTTCCTAAGGATTTATGTATAAGCACGGAATTGGGTGAGGGCGCCAGCTGAACGATCAAGTCGTTTGCTGAGCCTCCAGAACTCCGGCTCATTACGACGCCAAGTCCCTTCGTAGATACATAGTTCCTAGTTTTGCGCTGCGCACCCACGCCCAACAATGATTTCCGGCATCTCATCAATCCCCTCGTTCCCTTCCTGACTCCATTCTTACAGTCCTTTGCCCTTGATCTCATCCCCGACAATGAGACCGGCATCTCTCCTGCGCTCTCGGTGGTACATCGCCCCACCCCGTCATTCTAATATCGCATCTGCATACTCGAGTCGCCTGCAACCCTCAACAACGCGCCCATGGCTCAGTCACCCGCCACCACTTTCCTGCAGATATGCAACCAGGACGCCAGAACCCGGGGAAGCTAGTAATTCTGGGGAATCGCGTAAGCAGATACTATATTTTTGTCATGCATTATCAAATTATCAACATCTGCTTCTCCACGAAATTGGTGGTGTTGTCGTGTGTCAGGAGCTACAAAAGCGGTCTGTGGGAGAGTAGGCTGCAGACGCGGAGAGGAAGAAGTAACTTATAGTTCCGTCCCTCTGCTTTCTCGAGATCAGAGTCTCATGGCAGATCAACCTGCCAGAGAGATTACGGGCGTCCCAGTACAGCCATGTCTCAGCGAACGGCCCGCGGGCCAGATATCGTGACTCTGATGTGCACGAAGTGGCTGAGGCTTAACTCCAACTTTGGGTTTCAGTGGGAACAAATTGCTGACAGCCTGAAGTTCAAAAATTATCTGAAGCAAGAACTTCAAATTCTAGGTCCCGAGCTGGCTCCGGAACTCAGAATGACCAACCTTCCCTTGGATCTAAAATGCTTGAATCCGCCGCAACTGCCTTCGCGAGTATCCTAGTTTTAGGATCTGGCTTTGGCTTGGGCGGATATCTCTATCACCACTTTTACAAATGGCAAGTTCAGTTTTCCACCATTATATTGTAAGAGCAAGTAATTTGAGCTCTAATAAATCAAACAGGCACGTAGTTAACAAAATGGAAGGCGCCTTCGCCCCCGGGGATCCTGTCCTCGAACTTGCAGCATTCGGCAAACAAATGCCCAACACCAACACCACCGCCCGCCAGGCCAGCGTCGACGAAGACCACTGGATCCTGCGCGACGAGCAAGCTAAAATCGACAATATAGTCAACGGTACCGACAGAGGGCACTACCATCTCCTCATCGGCGAGAAAGGGACTGGCAAATCCTCCATGTTGCTAGATGCAATGCAGAAGATTAATGGGGAGGGAGCGAGCATGTTTGAGGCACATGCTGATCTAGAAATCTTCCGTGTCCGCCTAGGGAAGGCGCTTGATTTCGAGTTTCATGAGGATTATATTGGGTCTTACTTCTCGGAGCGTGGGCCAAGGGATAGTACCGCTCTCTTAGATATCGAGCGTGCTTTCAACAAACTTGAAAAAGTGGCTCTGAAGAGACGGAAAAGGGTGGGACGGCCGCTGGTTGTGATTATTAATTGTATTCATTTGCTGCGTGACGATGAAGATGGACAGGATTTGTTGGAACTGTTGCAGCAGAGGGCGGAGCAGTGGGCAGCTGCGAACCTCGTCACCATGGTTTTCAACTCCGACGATTACTGGGTTTACGAGCGACTTAAACAGTTAGCCACCAGGATGGAAGTCACGTCCATCACTGATCTCCCAAAAGCTCAAGCCTGTTCCGCTCTTAAAAAATACAGACAGAAGTATTTCCAGGAGACCCCAGACTCGAAGGTTTTGGCAAAGGTGTATGATCAGGTTGGGGGGAGATTGACATTTTTGAATCGGGTGGCGAAGAGTTGGGATATGTTAGAGACTTGTGATACAATTATGGAGACAGAAAAGCGGTGGTTTTTGAATCAGTGTTGGGTGCTGGGGATGGAGATGGATGATGATGTTATGGATCAGCAGAAATATGCCGTGCGTACGCCCTTTACCCCAACTCAAATTCACACCTTTACCTCTATTATTTGGGATTTTGAGCTAATATAGTTTCTAGTCAGCAGCAATGGTCCTCGCCCAAGCCCTGGTAAAGGCCGAAAAAGACCTGCCTCCACCACCAAAAGAAGGCGAGGAAGACGACGGCTCCCATAATATCCCGCAAATTCCCCTCCATATCGCTCGTCAGATCATGACGAGAGCAGACTTTATCAAGTCTTATGATCAGTAAGTCCTCCCGCTCACCCTTCCCTCCCTTCCCTCCCTTCCCTGCTCCTCAACCACCACCTCCTCCTCCACACCAAACATTTTCACCCGAAATCCCGACTAATTTCTTCAAAGCATAAACCTCTTCACGATAACATCCACTGCCCAAGTCCGCGCCGACTCCGTCCCCATGCAACGCGCCTTCCGTGCCATTTGCTCTGCACCCGGTTTCTCCGCTCACTTGGATGCGACTCTCCAACGTATCTCTGACATCGAATCCCTCGGCCGTACTCGAGAGATCGTAGCCAAAGACCTTGTTCTTGGCGGGAAGTATCGCATCAAGATGGGTAAAGGCGGGTGGATGGGTGGTGGTGATAAGGGTGTGGAGGTCTGGTTAGAGGAGAAAGAAGATGATGATCAGGGTGGGGAGGAAGGGGACGGTGGTGGGGTTCGGAATGGGGATGGGAAATAGCGGGATGGGAGGGGATGGAGGGTGATCCGGGGATGTATAATACGTGTATGATCCGTGTATGATCCGTGTATGATCCGTGTATTCATGCTGATATATGTACGACACTGACGCCAGCGTCAACGAAATAGGAATCCTTTTGTATACCTTGAATGTCCCCCATCATTGTCTCCTGCCCTCCTCTGAAATCCACAATGAAGGAAGGACATGTTAAGCGAGAAGACTTATATTTAACCTCTTACTCTTCTTTTTGGGGCTCTTTGATATTTCTAGTGAAATCTAAATTAAAGACGAACCTGCTTTTTAGAACAAGTTTTGCACTGTGGTTGGCAGCTGCAGCTAAGAAAGTACGGTATTATTTGGTGGTATTCGGGCAGGCGCCAGGTAGAACTGAGCCATGATTGTAAACAAGGTAGGAGAATCGGAATGCTTTAGCGATTTAGGATAATAGGATTATGTATCATGCGGTTATACCTGATTGGGATCCGGATTTCGGGCAGAGGACGGGGTAGAAGGTCGTGGGGTTGGGAAAGAGGCCATGCCGTATTTTGACCCGGAGGGAGGGGCTTATGAAGGGAAGGTAAGGCTTAGAGGGCTTCGTCAGTATTCATCTTAAATCCATAAGTTTTTAAATATCATGAAGGAGAGTGTCGACGTCGACCCCTCCACACGATGAGGCCTGGCAGTCTTGTCAGTGAGGCGGCTATAGCCGCCTGGACCGTGCACCTCAAATCCACTACAATCGCAGAAATCACGAAGACCTGGACCCCGTTTTCTCGTGACAAATTCAAGCCCAAGCCTCCCACCAAGAGTTCCTTGCTGCTGACACCTAACTTTTGAAGATGCAAATGGCAAGATGATTCGAGCAATCTCTAGCCTGTTTGGTAGTTCACAACACAAACCCAAGAAACCAGAACCCAGTGAAGACCAAGAAAGTTTAGGTATGTGAAATATGGTGCGGGGCAATTGGAGTTCAATGGTGGGAAACCAGACTGGAATGCAAAGCTTAAGTGTAGAGGGAGAACGGTGAGACTTAACATGCTAATTGATTGTCAATAGCTGTGCAGGAGACCTTGGGTATGGACGAATCTATGGCTATCACCAGAGCATCGGTGGATCGAGATGTTGGCGCTGCAGAATTGACAGAGGATCCTGCTGAGTCGCATACTACAAAGGGCAAAAAGAAAGATAAGAAAAAGGGGAAAATGAAGAGAAAGCTTAGCGGTCGGAAGATTGTGGGTATTGTCGAGGGGGAAGGTGAGGAGGTTGATGAGCAGCCCATTGCCGAACCACCGTCAAAGAAATCAAAGAAGAAGGCCAAGGCCAAGGATATCAGACAAAAAGCAATTGAAGAGGCTGAGCCTGAAGCTGCTGGAGAGGAGGCTGGTCTAAACGGAGACCTTCAAGTTCTTGAAGTCGAGGAGCCACAATCCGATGTCATAATTGCGAAGCCCCGGGCACAACAGAAGTCTAAGGCACAAAAGGAGCGCAAGAAGGAAACAATGGCAAACAGCGCAGAGGATAGGGAGAGGGCCAGCTCTATGCCCCAAGAGTGGGCACGGTTTCCAGCTAAAGCCAAGCTGGCCAGGAAGAGGAGAGCTTCCGTAGGAGAAGGGGAGGCACCGAAAGATACCTCTACACTCCAGCAAGAGCAAGGGCAGGAGGACAACAATGATTTGGTTGCTGTACTACATAAACCTCTCACTCCGGCTCTGGTTGGGCACGATAGACAAACCCCGAATGCCCCAGAAGCAACCCAAACACCCACATCGGCACAGAAGTCCCCCGTACCTGCCGAGAATAAAGACCAAGATGAGCCAGAGCAGCCATCCAGGAGGGCCCTGGGAAAGCGGAAAGCTTCAAATCAACTGGATCCCACCAAAAAGCTGAAGCGTCTGAACAACAAAACTCTTGAAAGTCAATTAACGCAGTTCGGTTTTGAAGTTAATCCAGTTGACAAGACAGCAAGCCAAGCCAGCGCGCGCTCACCAAGAGCTACTTCACGAGATCTTAGAGTCATTGAAGAATCTCTACGGAACTCACAGGCGGCTTTCAGTCTTGAAGGAGACGATGAGCATGTTCCTTCGTCCCCTTGGGATAATCAGACTCAAAGACGGGACACGCCAACCTTCACGCCTATTAACGCACAAAAGAAAAAGAAGAAGACTCCTCAAACGGTTGAAGTGATGCCAGAACCAGGACCGGAGGTTGCAGTCGAAGTAGAACCGGAGGCAGAGGAAGACCCAGAGGTGGAGAAGGTTGAGGTGGAAGACCCAGAGCCTGAGTTACCCACTTCGACTAGGAAGCGAAAGCGGCGTCTACTGGTGGAGAAATTTGCAGGCGCAGATATTATTGAGGTGAAGAAGGAAAAGCGAGCACCCAAATCCAGCATGCCGAAGTCTTCCTCCGAAAAGAAGATGAAAAAGGAATGGAGAGGTGGTCCTTTGACGAAGGAGGAGATCGGGAGCATTGAAAACGCAGTTGAGATGTACCGAGAAGCCAACGACTTAACGCCAGTTGAAGTCAACGCCCAGGTTCAGGGATCCGCCAAAGAAAACAATGAACTTTGGGAGGCAGTCTTTGAGAACGCTCCCGATATTCCCCATGTGAAGGTCATTTCTACTTGCAGAAGAAGATTCCACAACTTTGAAGCTCGTGGCTCATGGACTGAAGAGCAAGATGAAGAACTCAGAGAGATGCATGAAAGGCAGCCAGGCAAATGGACTGATATCGGCAAGGTTATAAACCGATTCCCGGAAGATTGCAAAGACCGGTGGCGGAACTATCTTATCTGTGGCGATAACCTCAAAAAGGATATCTGGGAATTTGAGGAAGAGGATGCGCTCAGAGATGCCGTTGAGGAGTGTAAGGAAACCATCCGTGCTGCCAAGCGAGACACTGATGGTTGGAACTCTGATGTGGATGATGAGTCCTTGATTAATTGGGACATGGTCAGTCAAAAATTTGGCCGCACTCGGAGTCGACTACAGTGTCTCAACAAGTGGAAGAAGTTGAAGGAGCGTGAGGCTGAAGATCGGCCCGACCCCGTCGCAGATGGTCCAGTCGTCAGATCCAATTGGAGAATTGAGGAGGCGGAGAAGCTTATCGAGACTCTGACTGCTGCTGACAAACTTGATATGCTCTTTCGCATTCAAGAGACGGGAGCTGGTACAGAAAGCAAGATTCCTTGGAACTTTGTTCAGAATGGTTCTGGCGATCACCGCAGACTGGCTTTGAAGCTCTGTCTCCGAAGTCTTAGGGAATGCGTACCTAACAACAATAATATGACCTTGCCCGAAACTCTCGCCTACCTCATCCGCGAATTCCAACAGGCGGCACCAAATGACCCGGTTGGATATGAATATTCAACTCTTGTGACCGATGTTGTACGCCGACGAAAGCGACGTTCTGATGCGGGAACCAGAGGTTTGGGATTACGGAAACCGCAGTATGTTACTGAATCTAACGGTGAGGAAGTCGAGGAGGACAACGACGCTGGCGGAAGTAGCCGCAAGCAGAAGTCGAAGTCCGAATCGAAATCCAAGCACAAGACGCCCAAGCGAAAGAAGAACAGGGGAGTCGCCGAAGCTATCGAAACTCCCCCGCGGAGCAGAAGGAGGAATCTCCGCGAGAGTATGAAGCAACAAGAAGAATCTCAGAGCCAAGAAGAGCAACGCCGAACCGAATCCCAGTCTCATGATGACATCGCAGCTGCTCTCGAGGGTTTGAAGAATGGCAAGTCTAGATCGCAATGTGCGCCTAAAGCCAGAGGACGGGGGCTGAGTGATGAAATTGTGGACAATAGCGACCATGAGAGCCAGGGCGGCAATGGTATGATTCTCACCCAGGCAGAGGAAGACGAGGATGAGGATCGGCCGGTTAATGACGAGGATGAGGATGTTTCGGGTATGCATGATCAAGAGAGCGTTGATCTAGATGCGGATACCATGCACCACACCCTTGGCTTCCTTGACAACGATGATGAACTCATGGACCACGCAACTCGTTACAGTGGCCGCCAAGAATCTGTTGATCTCGATACGCCTATTCAAGAGAGATATAGAAGCGAGTCGCCAATTGAAGAGGACGATGACGATGATCGTAGTGTGACTAAGTTTCATGGGAATGGTGCGAGGGAGGAGAGTCTTAGCTCGGATTGGTCGACGAGTTCTATCCCAGCAGTTCCTGTGCCGACGGAGGAGAGACTGCCGACAAACAATGGGAAGGGGAAGATGAGCATTGGGTTCTTTATTGATGACAATGACGAGGATGTGGATGGGTTGAAGGATACGAGTGTTGGGTTGTGAGGAGCTCACAATCTGAGGTGGCCGGTGGTCGTGGTTTGGTGGCATGATGTGGGCGAGTGTTATCACAGTGGCTTATATTTATTCATCCGTCGCAAAGCTTGATGAACTGATGACTGGCACGGACTTGGGAACGGGCTGGATTTACTTTTGCTTCTTGGGGAGTGGTGGATGAGCAACAATACCAATAAATGCCTGCATCTCAATACTTGACTTTGCTAGTCTTTGCTATCTGAATATTGCGACTCCATCTTGCATACTTCTCTACATTTTCTCATTTGTCCCATACCTCATTGCCGCCATTTATAGAAATTCGAGGATACAGAGAGGCTAGACCCCGGGCCCAATATCACCAGCCTAAAAAGCGCCCTTCTAATGCCAGAGTCCATATAAACAGCGCTCCTAGTCTACATTCCTCTTGTTTTACCCCATCTCAGCCTCACTAGTATCGACAACTTCTTAACTTTTAGTGACAAGATGCGATGTTGTCAGCCACGCACAAAGTTCGATGCCCCAACCCTAATCTTTGCCTGCTTTGAGGATAGCAATATCCCATTTACTTCATGTACCAGGGAAATCATAAACAGTATTGGTATTCAAGTAGACGAAGAATAAAGGCTTTCTAGGAATAACACGCAATGGATAACCCCCCCTTCCCCCCTGAATGAAAGTTGCAAGGTTAATGGCAGCATGAATCTATGAGTTACTAGGATGATCTGAACTCACCCTCTTTATTACTTATCAACAAGTCCATAAATTTCTAACTTTTACTCTCCTAGCCAGATCCTGATTCGACTATTCTGGAGTCGTTTACGATAGTGAATTTTGGGTGGAATAACAGGAGAACAGATGAAATGGACCTTCTTTGTTGTGATTCCTTAGCTTCCGTCTGGAGAAGCGACCAAGATTCACAGCGGGCTATTTGGTGTAGAATAGTAGAACGAGTAGGAAGTATATTGATATTGGCAAGTTAGTGCCAAGTTTTTGGGATTAGTACGGTACTGGTAATCAAAGTTAGATTCCTGTTCCTAGGGAGAATGAGTGCCAGATAATTACTATTTGATAAACTACAGTCATGTCCCCAACCCTTTTGAAGCTCCTTCCTCTTTTTGTGGCGCCTGGGCGCAGGAAATTTAATTCCAGTCCCTCAATCACACTTAAGAGGTGGCCGTGGTATCTGAATATTTTATTTAGTACCATGAGATACTATCTAACTCAATATATAGTATCACCAGTCTAATGATTCTCTCCTATATTGAGGCATCATAAAGTTTCTTATATCTGAGGAATCAGGATTTGAGCTGCGGAAATTCTCCTGCATAAGCCCCCAATTCCCGCTTCAGTGGCTCTTTCGTTCCTCCTCCGGAATATAAAATAGTGGTTGTAAGCGACGCTTTTGTGCGGGAATCTCAGCAACAACAACAACCTCCTCGTTCTCGGCTAACAGGAAAGGGGGGTACTAGCATGCGCACTACGGCTGAAAACGGGCTAGTAGAGCACGAGCCCAACATGCAAAACTCTCAACCCAACTCTATTTTCTCTGACCACCAAAACAAAAACAACGGTTCAATCTTTCAATGACTCTACTATTCCCTTTTTGCAATTTCGTGGAGCCGTAGAAACTGCTAAATATTTCTTCATTCAAGCGATAATTGCATTGTTCCTTAACTCTGCCTGACCCTGCACCAGGGTTTTCGACGTGTCCAATAAGTGAGTACCTCTATACCCGGTCCTGTCATAGGTTTCCCATTCGAAAGGCTATCAACCCATATTTTTCGAGGCGTTTCGACCAGTTCTCGAGTTGATTTAGCCCATTTGACTGACGAGCGAGACCCTTAGCCGTGAGGTCGCCTTTCCTATGCTCGAGGTCAGCTCGTATTTCCGTTGAGCCGCGACATCTTGGAAGCCTTTCAGAAACCTATGCCGCTTGAGAACCGTGCTTAGTCAAAGTACGTATGAAAAGTCACATTCGAAGAATCGAAATCAAGAGATGTATTCTCGTCATTTCCCGCCAGCCTAGGGCTACTCGTGAGAGGGCTAAAATCTTTTGGGCTTGCACGTCGATTCAATTGCAAGAGGGTAACAAGTCTTCGGATTGTAACATGGTTGAGAAACCATGGAGGCGCGACGACTAATCCGGTCTTCCAACCTGATCCGACCCAACGACACCTCCCACCCAAGAACGAAACATCTCCTTCTCACAATAAAATGGGACCAGTCGCTATGCAATCCCACTGCCGCGCCTTGCTACATGAAATGACAGTAATTTGGATGCAATGAAAGCAAACTCGTCGTTCCTGCCAAATACCGTCAACCTCGTGTCCTCGCCGCCATGAGGACATCCGATTCCAGCCCTCCGTGCTACGATGGAACTCCACACCGTATCAATATTTCGATTCGTAAGAGATTCTGCTCAATCAGGCCGTCTTCGCACCAGTCTCTCTTCATATCCCATCTGGAGGCGGCAATCTACCCAGTTCCTCCGTTCTTTTTGGTCGTTTGAGTGTCCTTAGGCTGTGGGCTCTTGTTAGAGTCATCTTCTGTCTGAAAGTTCCTTAAGCCTTGGTCCTTGGGGGTTTCGGCTTTCTTGTCATGTTTTTTATTTGGTCCGTCTCCGCTGGGCACGGAAGTCTTTGCCTTGCTTTGCTCGTCTTCTTGCTCATAGCTCGCCTTCTCATACCCCCGGGCAATCTCCATCAATTGTTGGACCTTAGCATCTGGGGACTCTTGGATCAGGCTTGGGAAAAGTCGAGCCAGTGCAGAGTAATCCATGATATTCTCTGATGTGCGCGGAATATGACTCCTTGGTAGCGGCATGTGGAAGGCACGTCTGTCACAATCACTTGTTGTGGTATGTGTGCTGTAGTCTTCTCGTCGTTTGCCCATCGGGAAGTTTTGGTCTTGGTAACTGATCGTGTGTTCTCCTGGATGCCTGGTTACCGGGAATTCCTGGTCTTGGTCGTTGACCAAAGATTCAGGTGCGGTCCATGTGGGATGCTCTTCTTGGTAAGCAATGTTTCTTGGAACTTCTGGTTCATATATGGAGGTACAACTAGCCATGATCAGCTGAGAACCAATGATTAACTGAGGCCCATGGTCACCTAAATCTTGGCAGCAAACAGGACATATTTTGCCCTACTTTCTGAGCCTCGTGTTCAGAGAAACAGCCTAGCTGATCATCGTGCTGTTCGGCGAGGCTTTTTTCCGACAATGCTTCTTCAGCTTCCCGAGTTGGGGAGTTTAGGCCCAATCTTGTTTCCGTTACGATGATCCAGCCTTTCCCGCTCGTCTCGTTACTGTAGTTCAAAACCATCGTCTCCAAACGTCAAGATCAGAAGCTGGTGTTTGGACGTCAGATTGACAATGCAAAGATCATTACGAAAATCATTCAAAGAGAATTTCCATTACGACCAACATTTCAGATATTGTTCCGGGCCAGCACTTTCTATGTAGCCCACTTGGTGAGGGCGTAGTAGTGCCAGGGATCCACCACATCACTTCATCTGGCGAGTGAAAATCCTATTTCGAAGCCGATGTGTTAAGCAAAATAGATTGCAACCTTGCCGACAATGCTTTTCCCGATTCTAATTGGAATTGCTACATATGAGAGCCAACGAAGGTGATCTGAGGCGGCCATGTTCACCAGGAATACCTTATTCTCACCCGTACAGTCACCTGTGATGCCGCCGTTCCAATCACACCATCTCCCCAAATGGTTACCTAGTGCAGTTGAAGGGTGACCCAGAACACGCAAAAGCAGTCCGGACACGTCTCTAGAGCTCGCACCCGATCGACATGATTATTTCCTGTTCAAGAAGACAGACTGACTCTCGGGGCAAATTTAATTTCTCTGCGGTGCCCAGGGCGGGGGCATAGCATTTGGGAATGGTTTCTGACATCAAGCCCCTGGAGTTTTGGCATGACCCGTCGTTATGTATTGCCTCCCTCTCTCACCAAAACCCTATCGAAATTCCAGGGCTAACGAGTCAAGTGATGATCAACGGGCCCAGCGGAGGCCTAGTTTAAGGGATAACTAGGCAGAAGTCTTATCTCGGTGTCTCCTTTCGTCTTGGGAAAAGGAACATACCCGAATGCCTCGTTTGCCTCGTTCGCTAATTTTGCAAACCACTTTCTCAAATCATACCAAGGGATGACCTCCAATTGATCTCCAGCCTCGCGTTTCTAACTCTGCATTTAATTTACTTGCTGGGCGCCAATTCAAGCCTCATTATTCTAGCGTTTGAGCTGGAGTCAGCCAGCGTAGGTTGCCCAGGCGAGGCATTCCTACAAGGAGGCGTCGGGTTGATAGCTGAGGCTGACTCGCTTCCCATCGTAGCAAAAGCAAAGGAGCCGAAATTCTGAAGCCCAAAGCGGGAAGTCACCATCAACTTGGGACATAGGACTAAGTTGGTAGTAGTCAGCGAGCTGTACTAGTATTTGTTGAATATACAAGTATCACACCGGCAGCCTTCTGCGCTGGGCACAGCTACCTTGCTCATAATTTATTATTAGCAAGATGTTTTGGACCGAGTGGTACTGTTGATCAAGTTGAGTTCTTCTCCGAGCTCTCCTTTCCTCATATGACTTCTAGAGTGATATCGTCATCTATTAGGTTTCTTTAGAGATCAATTTCAGGGATAACTCTGAGCATTGTGTCAAGGTACGGTTTAAAGCACGTGACTTAAACATGCTTCTAAGGCTGTGGAGATTTATTTGCTGTTTCGAAGATTGAGATCATTCTTGTTACGTAATAATTGAGCCGGAAATTATCTTGGTGGTAGGAATAAAGCCCGACTTGCCCTGAAAAACTTCCAGCTCCGTTCTAAAAGGACCAAAGTGGAGGCTACAGCCGTCACAACATTCTAACCCTTCCATAACAGGGATCAGGGGAGGAACTTCAATTTGTAAACTCAAGTTGTGTATTGGGGGTATATTTTTGGTTATCTTTCGTTTGCTGTTTTCGTTGCATTTCACCATTATGTTTCCAGTTCTCGAGCCTCCGGCTTCAGGCCTGCAGTAGGGGGGAATTCAACGTAGAGTAATTTATGGGCACAAGAATCGCTTCCAGAATTTACAAAAATGCAAAGAAGTCGCCCCTTGATCATTCAGATGGGCTAGTACTTTGAACAGCCATCACGCCCTTCGAGCTTCGGCAATTGAGTGAATCACGCAACCTTCCTTCCACATTCAATGCTTGAATATATATACTCGACAAAGCTCTCCTCGTTACACAAACTTCCTTTCTACATAAAACATGAGATTAATATTACTACCTCCAACCTAGTGGAAATGAACCAGACCCTACACCGAACACAGACAAACAAACAAAAATCAACTACGCTGGCGCCCAAGAAGGTACATTTCGAACTGCTCCCTGATCAACATGAACATGCGGATCTTGAGGCGAGTCCACATGTTCAGGATCATTATCTCCTCAAGCACCTGCATACCCTCTACCTCTTCACTCGCTCCGACCTCAAATGCGTCATCTACCCTCCCATCCTCCTCGCCTTCTCCATCGCCTTCTCTACTACCACCCCTTCACTAACAACCACCGCCATCCACTTTCAATCTATTTATGAACTTATCACGCGCACCTCAGTCCTTATCTTCTACCTCTGGCTTAACCTCCTCATATTCGACATCTCCAACCAACGCCTCCCCGCCTCCATCCTCGAAGACCGTCTCAACAAGCCCTGGCGGCCCATCCCCTCCGGTCTCATCACCCCCGACTGCGCGCGCCGCGAAATCCTCGCTCTCGTTCCCATCTCCTTTACATTTTCAGTATACGTCGGTGGTCTTCGCGAAGCTATGGCAATTTGGGTACTGGGGTGGATGTACAACGACCTCGGCGCCAGCAACGAGATGTTCCACGTGAGGAATATCGTTAACTCTGCGGGGATGACGGCTTTTAACGCGGGTGCTATTACTGTTTTGCTTGGGGGTGAGGAGGACGAGGTATTGAGCAGAGAGGGATGGATTTGGCTCTGTATCTTGGGTCTCATGCTTGCTTCTACAGTCTCGATCCTCGATTTCCGGGACGTGGATGGCGACAGGGCGCGGGGACGCAAGACCCTGGCTCTGGTACTGGGAGATGGGGAGGCGAGGGTCTTCATGTGCGTTGCGGTCCTGGGATGGAGTTTTCTGTGCCCGATATATTTGGATGTCAGTTGGGCGGGTTATTGCTGGGCGCTGGGCCTGGGTGCGATGCTTATGGTCAGTCTGGTCGTGAGTGAGGGAGAGAGTGGAGATGGACGAGCTGGGGTCATTTGGAGTATCTGGATGATGGCGCTTTATTGCTTGCCTCTCTGTACGGGGAAGGAGACCGTGTTCCTGGAGCAGGTCATGGCGAATTCGTTGGTTTTGATGGCTGACAGCCGGTGAAGTGATGAGATAGTGCGGGTCACTGGGATCAGGAGATATTATAATGGGGTAACGAGTTTATGGGATATTGCATGCGAGTCAGGATACAGGCTCTGCTGGATTGGGAAAACGATGGGTACGATGGTAGTCCATAACTGGGATCATGGGTTTATTCATATTCGAATATACTTGCGTTGTGCTTGATTAACATAGACAATTCTTGCTTGGTGGAACGCATTGGCGATGTTTTTAACCTTCGTTGATTAGTTCATATTTTATTTTTATAAAACTAAAGAGAAATCCAGAATTGCAACTCATAGGCGTGCCTTTCATTAAGATACTTTCACTGCCTGTTGCTCTTCTAGCCCTTGGTGTGGAAAGGCAGGTTGACAATTCACAACATACGGAAAATCACACTATATATTAAAGCTAGAAATTTCAAACTTAATTTTGGCAGACAATGCTCTTTGAGAAGCCAGAATTTTGTTAGTCCTTATCAAGAATCCCAAGATCAAATACCCACACTCTCGATCCCAGTTCACCCTTGCACCCCTTCCCCTTCCCCTTGTCAGAAATTACAAACATCCAAGCAAGTTACATTACCCAAGCAATATCAAAAACCGGAACTGATTCGAGCCATACTAAAAATTCTACTCACGGTAAGTATTGCGGTATACAATTTGAAAGGGAGATCAAAAATCAAGATATGTCGAAATTCGAGAGACGAAGGAATATTCTAACGCTGTTGATTGTTTATGACGACTTGGATATCAATTTCTCGTATAAATTTTAATAGCTTTTGAATATCGAAAGTTATTTAATTATCTAGGCAATGGTTATTATTTAGTGAGGTTGGACATTCTACTATCTTTTGAATGCCGATCAGCATATTAACCTCATAAGTGGACTGGATGCCTTTCAAACTAGCGCTGTGTTGGTCAATTTATACGCTGATACCAAGCTATCGCATAATGTTAAGTAAAGGATACACAAAGCCGATGTCATACCCTTAGAGCTTTCTCTTCTACTTTCAACCCCACGGCAACTTTCGTGTGTACTACACTGTCCAAAAACTTTTGCTTAAGACGTTCATCGTTTGGCGCGGCTCCACCATGAGCCATTCCGAGGATCCCTTTTAAATTGAAAGCCATCAAATCCCAAGCGCAAAGATGCTCCAAAGGTTGCCGTGCCTTTTCTAAGTACTCCCATAGCTCTTGCAGCGCGGCAATTCTCCGCAGCACCTCTGAAGTCAATTTATGCCATACAACACCCACTTTCGGCTGTCGATTCGTCTCCCCTAAAGGGTCTCCATCCCTCAATAGGAGCTCCACCTTAGAATCCATACAGAGTATATCACAATTCGTATCCCACTCTTTGGAATCCAGTACATCCGTTTTCCGAATCTTTAGATGCTGGGAGTGATGGATAAAATTGACGACTTTCGTGTGACCGCCGACAATTCCGCGATCAAAAAACATTCCCCAGACAAGATCAAAATCTCCAAGACCGTCACCAATTCGTTCGTAACTGAGTGTGGTCACAGCGCTAGCACTTGTTACCATAAGATCAAGCTCACCATCCCTGCTTGACTCAAGAAATATCCGTTCCAGATTGACGGGTTCCCCATATGCCTCTGTACCCACTCCCCAGGAAACTGCTTTCGTCCAATGCGACGAGTGAAGCTTGGTTGGATCCAGGAGAATGAATCCTGTTTTCATGCGAGGCGAGGCAACAAGAATTCTCTTTCCCTTTTTAAGAGCATGGAGTCGTAAATCGTCGAGACATCTATCCGGAGCTGTGAAAATGAAAGTGGCGTTTTGGTACTGGTTGAGTTGCACTAGGTGCCCAAGAGCATCGGAGGCCTTTTCAAAGTTTGGGAAGAGTACTGCGTAGCTTTCTTGGACCGTATTCTTAGGTATTACGTATTTCTGAAACAGGCTCCATCCTTTACCTCGCAGGTCTTTCCGTGAAAGACAGTGTGCTGAAAAGGATTCTTGCGCCCGGTTTAACATATTTTCCTTCGTCTCTAGCTCCAGACCTTTGTGGCCGAATTTGAGGAGTAAATCCAAAAGCTTCACCTCGGTACGGTGTAAGTATTCGCGTTCTTTTTCCTTTCGCTTTAAATAGTCGCCTGATGGCATGATGAACCTTCGAAATACCGCTGCATGGATGCTTCTCCATGTGTCTTGATATCTCAGCTCTTTTTCCACACTCAATCTATACTTCTGAAGTCGATCATAAGCAACCCTTATTTCCTGCAACTCTTTATCAGGGGTGTTTGTTGTTGATGCCATGGTCTCCGCCTTGATATGTTATGCTCTGGAAGTACAGGATTTTGGTTTGGGATGGGGTATTGGCGCAGATCTGCCGAGCACGATAAGAATGTTGTTGCGCGAAGAGCTGGGAAATGATGTGGGTTTGATCAAGTAATAGAGATAAAAGGTGGCGAGGAATCACTTCACCTTAGACTGGGCTGTCCGGGGGACCACGACCCTACTTGACTCTTGAGGCAACTTCCCCAATTTTAACAGCAGGTGCGATACTTGAGAACGGCTTATCACCCGAAAACTGTGAATGAAGATGAGTTAGCCAGGCAACTTGAACATTAAACGGGATTTAAATTGATAAGGAAGTTAGAATATTCCACATGGCTAGACTAGGAAGAATATTCAAAAGGGCTCGAATATTGAAAATTGCTTGCCTCTTTTAGGGACAGGAAAGTTTGTACTAAGTTGGACAACCGAGGAGATTTGGTGTTTTATTACACAATTTCAGACGGCTTGAAAGCTTGAATGGGATATGATAAGTATAGAAGAATGCATGTTAGAGAAAGGGAAATGTCCTGCCAGCTATGATATTTAACAAATGGTGAATTTACTTTCAGGCAATGGACATCTATTAGAGTAAAGTCCAACACTACAGGAGAATATCATTAACACTAGAACGAGCATTAAGAACAAGCATAGCACAGTCATGTGGTAAGCTGGGAGATCAGAAATGAAGCTAACTTGAGCATGGGGGAGACTCGTGGGAGGAGCCCAGGGAAACTTCCTGAGGTGCAACGGACTTCGGGCGAGTTAGCAAGTGTCGACCCGAATTCTCGTAGGATCCGTTCTGACTTTGCGGCAGTCAGAAGCAGCTCTTTGCAAGAACTGTCGCGTTCTTGTTGTTGCAGCGCGTACCCCAAACTTTTAGATATTGATTCCGAGATGTATTGTGCTTACTTTACAGTACAACGTAAACGTAGTTACGGAAGGCGTTTCTCCGGACCGAAATGTTGACGTTCGGGATGATGTAATTACCCGGCACCTTACTGTATCTGGAATGTCTAAGCGCCCAAATCCGATAGGCTGGGACATTGCTTTGCGGGCCGGGCAGGCTCTCCGGGTATCAACCTTGATCCGAAAGTACCCTTCGTGAGATCTTACAAGTGACAACAGAGAAATATACATACCTTAAAATCACTCAATCTTCGCAGCTAAACCTACCATGATATAAATACCTGCAGCTCCCACATAGTCTCTGGGGAACTGGCCCCCGTCAGATTTCCAGACCTTTCTGTGTTGTTTCCTAGCAAGATATCAGCATTCTGCAGGACATTGGAGATGCTTGCACCCATCTGCCTCGCGTTGCTTCTTCCGGAATGCATAACCGGACACACGAGAAAGGCGGGGCAAAAACGGCTGCGATAAGACCGCCATCAGAAGTCCCTGTACTCAACAACCCAATGAGATGCACATGTATTACCGCAATCCATGACATGGCTAATGGTCCAGCAAGTATCCAGCAAGTATCCAGCAAGTATATATAAGTCTCCTTTCCTGCCGCGCATTCCCTCGTTTTCTCTCCAAGTTCATCCTTTTTCTCCAACGTCAATACACAATACACAGACACCACTTGATTCATCACTTGATCCATCATGTCTACCGAACAAGTCCCAACATCCCTCCCTTTCGTGGGTGGCAAGACAGTCTCTCAGCATCCAATCGGTCCCCTGACCGCAGCTGAAATCACCGAAAGCGCTCAGTTCATCAAGTCAACCTGGCCCTCGAACACCGATATTCAGTTCAAAGCCATCACACTGCAGGAGCCAGACAAGACGGAACTCGTGCCGTTCTTGGCTGCTGAGCATGCGGGAAAGCAGACCCCCACTATTGAGAGACGGAGTTTTGTCATCTATTATATTCGCAACACTGTACGTTAAAAATGCCATCCCGTAACTCCTGAGATCGATTTCGCTGAGGAAAGCGAGAAATGGGATTTTAAAGGAGACCGGACTGACTGGGTACAGGATAAATTACACGAAGCTGTTGTGAGCCTGACGCAGGGCAAAGTCGAGAGCAATGTCCGTCTTGGACCAAACGTCCATTCCGGCGCTGACGCCGAGGAAATCATCCTGGCCGAGAAGATCGCCTTGAAAGACGAGAAAGTAAAGACGGAGATTGCCAAACTCCAGCTTCCAGAGGGCACAGTGGTCATTTGCGATCCATGGATCTATGGATCGGATGGTGTTGACGAGGTGCTTTTCTCTGATGCGAAGCGCATGTTCCAATGCTTCCTTTATATCAGAGATCCTAAAAACTCGTCCGAACTCGATAACAACCATTATGCTATGCCTATTAGCATTTCTCCCGTCATTTCGGCTGAGACTATGGAGGTCACCAGAATCGATTTCCTTCCTACTGGAACAGATGCCACTGTCAAGGAGCCAACTCCATTGAAGGTCCAGGGTCCAAATGAGTATATCCCAGAAGCTCAGAATCTCCGAACCGACTTGAAGCCTCTGAATGTCATTCAACCAGAAGGTGCTTCCTTCACTGTCGGAAACTTCAGTGAGGAAGGCCATACAATTGCTTGGCAAAAGTGGGAGTTCAAGGTTGGCTTCAACCTTAGAGAGGGTATGGTTCTCTATGATGTTCACTACGCGGGAAGGCCTCTGTTCTACAGACTCTCTCTCTCAGATATGAACATCCCATACGCTGATCCTCGCCACCCGTACCACAAGAAGGCTGCATTCGATCTCGGTGATGCTGGTGCCGGTCTCATGGCCAACAATCTCCAGCTTGGTTGTGACTGTCTCGGCTCCATCCATTACCTCTCCGCCATCCTCAACGACGACAAAGGCGAACCCATCCACATGCCCAACTGTGTCTGCATCCACGAACAAGACGCCGGCGTCGGCTGGAAACACACCAACTACCGTACCGGCCGTGCCGCCGTCGTCCGCTCCCGCGAGCTCGTCCTCCAATCCATCATCACCGTCTCCAACTACGAATACATCCTCGCCTTCCAATTTAACCAAGCCGGCGAACTCATGTACGAAGTCCGCGCCACTGGCATTCTCTCCACGCAACCAATTGACGAAGGCATTTCCGTTCCCTGGGGAACTGTCGTTCACCCAGGTGTTCTGGCTTCTCACCACCAACACATTTTCTCCCTGCGTGTAGACCCCATGATCGATGGTCTTTCCAACCGCATCGTCTACGAAGAAGCACATGCCATGCCACGCTCAGATTTCAACCTCCATGGCGTAGGCTATACCGTCACCGAAACACCCATCACCACCTCCGGCGGTTACGACTTGGATTTCGACTCGAACCGCACTTTCAAGATCCAGAACTCGTCAGCCAAGAATCCAATCAACGGCAAGCCAACAGCTTATAAGATAATGACTCCTCCTTTCCAGAAGATGCTGGCAGATAAAGAGTCGTTCCATCATAAGCGCGCTGAGTTCGCAGATCACAATATTTACATTACCTCGTACAAAGATGGGGAGTTGTACGCTGGAGGGAAGTATACGAACCAATCGAGAGGAGGCACTGGTGTTCGGTCGTGGGCCGATCGTAAAGACAACGTCCTTGACGAAGACTTCGTCGTTTGGATCCAGTTTGGAATCAACCACATCCCGAGAATCGAGGATTTCCCGGTCATGCCTTGCGAAATTCTCAAGGTTGCTCTTAAGCCAGTTAACTTTTTTGACAAGAACCCGGCTCTCGATGTGCCTCCCTCTACCCAAAGCTTCAACAAGAGCGTTCTTGTAACTCCAGAGGGAGGGGAAGACGCTACGGTCAATGCCAAGGGAGAGGTTTGTTGTTCTAAGGAGACTGCCAAATTATAGAGAGATAGGTGGAACGTAAATATGTATATGGAGAGTACGAGTGTTATGGTGAGATGATATGTTTTCGGGGCGTTGGATTGGATATACCAGGAGAATGGCTAGCCAGTCCAGTGTAGCTCAAAGTCATACAGAAATACTTGTACTCCAAATTTAGCTTCTCCTCGATGTTCTCCTTGTGAGACCTCTCGCTAAGTGGTACTTCACTTCATCTGAGGACGGTTAGTCGCAGCTGCCCCTGGATTCCTAATATTTCCAACGCCGGCATCCGAACTACCAAGACAGGAGTTTCGGAAAGCACGAAGGATGGTGAGTTTAGAAATATCTCGGCTCCTCTTTTCCAATGGGTCTTCTTTTCCTCCCCGCTCATATCCTTCATATCCTTCAGCACACTCAATCTCAAATGCAGCACTTCCACCTCACCTAAGCTTTCTCATATCAGTATGTCTCCTTACGAGGATCAATCTGATCTCTCGATTGACTTTTCTCAATCTCTCCCCCGAAACTCCAGTACGGTAGACCTCTCCAAGCTGTTTCGCAAACAGGATATTTCCAGCAGTAGATCACGACCAGCATCCCGCACACTCTCCGCGTGCTCCGAGAATAATGGCTCGGAAGACAGCCAAGTTCTATACATGGCGCCAGCAACGAAGATTAATCGAGACCGCCGCTCCCTCTCACTGATGAGCAACGGCTGTGATCGACGGATGGATGGCTCTTCAGACGTGAAGGATGAGGTATGCTGCACCGAAGAATTATCCTGGAACGTCATTGACCGCGAGATATTCGAATGGCAATACGTCTGCAAGACAGGCCGCCCCTACTGGTGGTCGCCGGAATCCAAATACCACCGACTGAAGAAGTTCCCTTCTCGACTCACCAATGAACCCTCCCCTGGAATCTGGATGCGCAAGGAAGAAGATCCAAGGCCTGGATTTCGATTGCGACGAGAAGCTGTATCAGAGGGGTATCTTTCTGATCCAAACACACTTCACGACTTAGCACATTTGGTTGCTATTCAATTGCTCGGTGCATGCTTCACTCTCCCACCCGACCTAGTTAGTGGTGTTCCCTTACCTAATGATACACATTTGGAGAAGGACGGAGGACCAGTGCCTGATCCAGGGATGATCAGCTCGTTGCGGATGCATACCCAGTATCGATATTCCCCTTGTTTTGGTCATCAAGCTAGGAATACCTCTCCTGTCCAGATCTGGCCTTCTTCTTATGATGGTTCGCCAAGCCCTTCGCTCCCAGCGGATGAGCATACTCCTGATATTGGGAGTTCGGGGAGTGCGACCAAGTTGTCAAGACATCGGAGGACACTTCATCCCACGGAAGGAACTTGTCAAGGATCTTGGGACAGCCGGCTGGAGCACTCTCGTTACAGTGATCAGCATTCGAAGATGGAGGGCACTGCTTGGTCTCGACAAGGAGCTCATGACAGGAAAGCTAGAAGTATGAAAATGCCAACCTTCCCAGTTGGAAATCGCGTATCGAAGCGAAGTCAAAAACGTAGAGCAACAAAGACACACTCCCGAAGATCGTGGGAAGAAGAACACATTGAGATGGCAGAAGGGGGTTCTTTCAGTCAATATTCACAACTTGCGCCCAGGGCCAACTATCGCCTTCAGCCAGTCCTTCGTTCAGAACCACACCATGTCTTTGTTCAACCTGTCAAGGAGTTGATAGTGAAGAACTGGAGGACAATCAGACGCCGGTTCGGGGGAAGCCTCCACTCTGCGTTACCAACCCATCTGTCTGACTGCTCTGAATCCGATAATGGAAGTGAAGCTTCGGCACCAATGCTGGCTGGTGAAGCCAAAGACAGGAGGCGAAGAGCTCGAGAACGTGGGGAGATCCACAGCTCAAGCATTGAGAGCGCACCGCATTATAATTCCCCAGCTAGTGGGCATCTCACTCCAATCAGTATTCCCAACTCTAGCACTGCACCGCCAGCGGGTGGGACGGTCGAATTGCTCACTCAGCTGACTACCGACGGTCAAAAATCACCCATATCAAGCAACAAATCCAAGCCCTGTCTAACACTAGACCCCCTCATCTCCCTCCGAAACCAAGTCCAGTCCGTCCTCGCATCCTGTGAGGCAAGCTGCGGTAGCAGTCACGCCAATTCCGAATTCACCTTCTTCTCCTCACTCAACCCGGCCTCTGCAGCATCATCTTTCTCTTCCAGCCGAATCCGCAGTCGGCACCGCAGACGAAGCATGCTCTCTGAAGTTTGCACCCCTGACACATTTGACAAGAGCCCATCCCTCGTACCAGACGCCTCCCAAGAACGTAATCTTCTCAGCGCAGCAGGCAGCAGCCTTGCTAGTCCCGTCTCTGACACCCACTCACCTATGTCCCCGGCTTCTGTTGGGAGACTACCAACTTTCTTTGACGTCCCAAACGGACCTTCGGTTCTTGGGGGCTTCCCGGGAATGACAGATCTGAGGGGCGAGAGTGTGAGAGGAGGGGAGAGACCGAGGTTGCATCGGGAGAGTACGAGTGGGACACAGGTGTTTACACTGGGTGAGGGCGGGGTGGAATTGGATGGATTACCGGCTGGGCCGGGGAAGGAGACTTGGAGCAGGAATACAAGTGGGGAGAGGAGGGAGAGGACTCTCTTGTCATAGCGTTTGCTTCAAGGTTTCTTTTGTGAAGTTCCTGATATTCTTTTCGTCGCAAGGACTTGCCCTGAAGTTTGTTTAGCCTAGATCGCAAAGAGACTTGAGGTATTGGTATTATCGAGGTATTGGATGCTACAGAGAATGAATAGAGTATGAAGATTCATTAACCGTCCCTCTCTGCTGGCTAAGCCTCGTTATAACCTCTTGTCTCAAACCAAGACAGTAACCAGGATCATGCGTGCTTGAAAACCTTGCCAAGGAACAAAAATATATAATGGTACACAAAAAACGCCCTCCCAATGCCATACCATGTCATGCCGTGTCAAGCCTGACGTCGTTCGCTCTTTGCGCCGTCGCTTCCCGTGAGTATAGGTGTACACAAATGCGTTGCGCTTCAAAGTTCGTTATCCAAAAAGAGAGATGGGTAGGCAGGAAGTGGCCTCTTGCCCGTATTCATCGTCTTTGCTCCCATAATATTCCATCTAAACTGCCCTCAATAGAGGAAAGCGGGACACCCCATATCTAGGAAGCAGGTTCCGTCTCCCCTTTCATCCCAACCATCTCATACTCCCCCGCGCCATCCCTCCCCCGTCCCCTCCCTCTTCCTCTTCCAAACCCCTGTTCCTCATCCCCATGACTCTCATCCGTACTCGCCCCCGCTGTCGCCGTCGTTGTCACCGCAGCCGTTCCTCCGAAATTTATCGGTCTCAATTCCCTCCACTGACAAGACCAGACCCCAAGACTAACCATTATTGCTGAAGAGGCGAACTGTAGAAGCCACCAGAGAAGGTTTCGGGGTATGGAGTGCGAGTAGAGGGTGGTGGTTATCAGGTGGATGAAGTGGATGGTGAGGGCAAAGTCGGGGATTAGTTTTGAGCGGGAGACAAGGAGGAGGAGTGTTATTACTCTGTTCATCAGTCTATTAGCCCATGCTCTGACACCACCATGATTCCCTCCCTGGAATTTCCATTCCCACATCCAGTCCCAGCTCCACCATGCGTACCAAACCATCGAGCCTGAAAGCAGTGAAAAGGGAGACTGGAAACAGGCACATACCCAACCAAAGAATTACACAACCAGACCAACCCCAACATCCAACCCACAGTCGTATCCCCCCTCAAACTCTTCCAGCTCCACACCAGATCAAAACTGAACCCCTTTCCCGCGACCAACACCGTGAACATAATCAGCAGCGTCGCGCCCCCGTAGTAGATAACCTGCAGTAAGACAATCTGCGTCAGTATTTTGAGAGGCGGAAGCTCGGTGAGCGCGCCCGGACGTGGGGGACGGCGAGGTCGTGGCATATTTGCGAAGGTAGAATGGGGAAAGGAAGTGAGATGATGTGAGGCTGTTGATAGATCTAGTTATGGATGATGTAAGGGGACAGATTTGGGCTTGATTGGGTTTAGCGGATAGTTCACCGCGGATTCTGCCGCTCGGGGTATTTTGAAAGCTTCGATGATGCGACCGGCTTTGTGACTATTTTAGAATCTTAAGCTTAATCGAACGACACTGAAGTTTTTTTGTGCATCGGACAACAAAAGTTTTCTCTGCAAATTTCGCATATTCCTTACTAGTATTCGGTGCCAACTCCCTCTTATACTTTCGCCGAACCCATCTCCTCCAGCTCCCCAAACCTCCTCACAATGTCCTGGCTCTGGACAGCCTCTTCCCCGAAACCGAAAACTTCCACAGATGGAGCGCCGATAGCTCCGGATCGGACAGAGAGAGCTAAGTGTTGGGAGGCGAGAGACTTGTATTTTAGATGCTTGGATAAGGCGGGGATTATCGATAGTATTGGGGAGAAGGATAAGGCAGGGAAGGCGTGTGAGGGAGAGGGGAAGGGGTTTGAGGGGGCGTGCGCTACTAGTTGGGTGAGTTGATTTCTGTTTTATGTCCTGGGAAAGGTAGAAGGGGTATGATGGGAAAGAGAGGAGAGGAAGAAGGGGTGGTGGGAGGTGGAGAGATGGTAGTAAGGCGTGAGAAGCGAGGAATGAGACCTAAAGCGCAGCCGGGAGCGAGCAGATATAAGTACTAACACCTGTTACAGGTCAAATACTTCAAAGAGCGCCGGGTAATGGAATTCAAGCGGGATCAGACACTCAAAAAGCTGCAATCAGAAGGGGCACAACAGATGCCCGGGAACTTTGGACCAGGTGGAAATCCGGGACAGAGACCATAGCTTGATAGTAGGAAGGAAGGAGTGTAGGTTGTATAATACTGTACAGGAAACATTGCATGGAGTTCAGGATTTGGGAGGGAAATGAAGAACTACACTCTGGTTATTAAGATTGTCCGTGACAAGGTTGCTCTTGCTTCAAAGACTTGTGCTAGTTACTGATTATCGATTGCTAATTCTCTGTTTCTCTTGCTCCTCTACTTGTGGCTTTTGTCTTAATGCCGTTTTTTCGCTGCTTAGTAGCATTATCCATTCCAAAGTTTTTCGTATAACCAGTGTCACTTTAAACGGCAAATGCACTTCTCTATGTCTCAGGAGTGATATAAGAGGATGATAAGACCGAAACTTCCACATATGAGATACTCGTTAAATACTTTACGCAACTCATTTCTCAATTTCTATAACAAGTTTTTAAATTTCATGACCCAATTACAGTACTAGGTCATTAGTCTCAGCAATTTTCCCTGGTTACACCAAAACCTAGCGAGAACACCTAAAGAATTCAGGCGACCTCAATACAGTTTATAAAATCTAAACTGTAGAATATGTTTATCTGAGTATTACTATAAATACTGCTTCGTCCAATTAAGTTTAAACCAAATTAATTAGGAGTTATTCAGGTGACAATACAAAGAAAGTTGAAAAGCCTAATTTTCATACTAAAATAGGGATAAGGTTAATTTTATAAGAGCAAAATTATAAGGGTTTGCCATAAATAAAAAATGGCGTTCGTTAGTGCGTTTTTGCTAAATTGCTGAGACTAATTGAATTGATTATATTCTTTATAGTGCATTCGTCCTAATTCTTTATCGTTCTCTGGAGAATCTCGAGATTAGCCATGTTAAATTAATGCGGAATAACCCATCTGAAACACCACAGAAAGAATAGTCCTTTGTTCGAGAAAAAGGTTTCTATACCCCAAGCCAAATTAACTGAAGAATCAAAGAATAGCAGCTGCGTCACTGACCTAAATATAGGTGAAAGGTTATTTCGACCGAAAAGTACTATTCCTTATTCCTTATTCCTATAAATCACTTCATCTTCTTCACCCGCTTCAACAACTAACCATCAGTTCCACTACCTTCCTGCAAACCAAATACACTGAGACCCTTGAATCTTAGCTCAACGCACTCAAACGCTTCTCGTACAAAAATAAATGTCACATCCAAAAAGATCCTAAACTCAAAACATTATGCAATACTTTCAACTCTTCCTCCTCGGACTCTTCTCTAGCCTAGGCGGTACTTCCCCAATGCCGCAAATGGATAGTAAGCCACAATACACTTGTACCCCAGGCACTTATGGATGTGGAGGATTGAGTCTGTCTATTGTGAGTCCATCTTGAGATCTTGGTAGCTGCATACAGATATTTTGTGACTATTGCTGACCGTAAGTAGTGGGCTTGTTACTCCGACGCATTCGGCTCCCCAGCGTGGGCGTTTATTGATAGCTGTAGCTGCAGTATTATTGGTGATGTACCATACTGCTCTTAAAGATAATCATATTGAGGCGCGATTTTCGAGTCGCTTGGGATATAATAGGTAATGTTAATTGGCTTATAAGCTGTTGCAAGGTGGATAGAGGGGGTGAGATGTCGGGCTGCTCTAATTTAGTAACGGATGCTGTAGATTCTGAGCCAGATTTAGCGGTTTCTAACTCGCCTTTCACCGAGGCTGGGCTTAATTCTGGCTCGTAGGACTAGGGTCTAGTGGCGACTTTGCTAGTGGCTTTAGCGGTGAATCCTTCACCTTTTATATTTCACATTTCATGTTGCAATGTTCCTGTCCATCAAATGATTTCATTTTTTGCTACACCATATTCCTGTCTTCTTGACTCCAAGACCCACTAGCAACCACCTCCAAGAACAAACTGCTGCTCGGCCGTTATTGCAAAGTCGCACTATGGTGAAAATTGCAGCTAAGTCAAGTTAGTTTTATGCTTGTAGCTCAGAGTCAGAAGTTGTAATCTTACTTACCCTTATCAAACACAGTATGTGATGCTGTTCAAGGTGACGCAGTCTCCGTTGGCACAGTTGGCAACCAACTCCCATTGACCTTGAATAGTGCATGTCCCCTGCAAGATTAGTCTTTAATTTGGTCTCCTGAATTGTTAGGAGTATTGCAAGCTTACAATGCTATCGTTGTTGAAGCAGGCATATAGACCAGGGACACAAGCTTGATCGACAACCTTGGTGGTATCTGGAACTGGAGAACAGACATCAATAGTAGCCAGGAGGCTGAGAACAATGAATAATTGGGATTTAATCTTGACTGTTTCTGGAATGAGGCAGATTGAGTGTTTGTTGTGGTGAGAAAAAGATCGAATTGGGATTTATTATGTGTTTAAGGTGAGAAATGAGTGGTTTGAAGGAAGGGCCAGGTGTTTTTATAAACCTCTCCTACGTTGGAATTGTTTTACCCAAGGACTAATGCTTAATACCAAACTAAATGGGTTGGTGTAGATTTCTGGTTTTAGTATTGCAAGCTTGATAAAAGCCCCTCTCCCTCTTTTAATAGACATGGACTATAGGATAGGGCCGATTTTTCCTAGAGGATTTATCCAGCATGCACATAGTGTATAGAAATAAAATTTAATTTTCTGGTACCAAGAGTAGTCACAGGGATTCCACAGAGCAAGACCTGGTGCTTGCTTTAAACTTCAATTTACATTTCTGGTTTGTGAGGCATTACAATCCCAACCCTAATGAGCTTTTGTCAACAGTTACGCGCCATTTAGGGTAAAGCCTGCCATTTCATTCAAACCACAGACCCAATTTATACTATGGTTTTGATGGAAACCCTTAATACGAGAATAATAACCCCTTCCTAGTCCTCTCGAGCTCATGCACCGTGCCGTTAGGGAGTAAATCGAGGGCTTGTATTCGAGCACAGCTAGAGCTTGACTCGATTAGTATGAAATTGATATTCAAGAAGGCCGGCATGCTTACTATCGCATTCGGAGATCTCTCTCCAATACTTGAAACCAGCTCCAGAAGGCGGCAGATGTCGTTGTTCCTTGCCATTGAATAGAATCGTGAAGAAGCTGGAAAATGATGAGCAGGAGCGCCAACTTCAAGACATGTTCAGTGACCTACAGCCATTTTACATTTTCAACTTGAGCCCAGTTTATAATGAATAAGAAGAACAAATCATGAGCATCAGCATCATGTTCATCAATATTCTCCTCCCTCCAACGGCCTCTCCCACCAAGAGCAACTTCTAGAATTTGATTGTCGTTATGAATGCGTTGAAATTCTTTAAATATTATATCCATATATGCTAGGTGATTGTAAACATGGAAGTGAGTAGAAATGCAAAGGACTAGAGTTGCAGTCGCGACGAGGATAAGGATTTCTGATAGGATTCCCTTAGCGAAGCTAAGGTGGAACCGTAATAACGTAATAACGAGGAGGAGGCACCAGAAACTGCTAAGGTTGAAAGCGACCCCGAAAGACATTTTATTTTATACATAATGTGTTGGCTGATCAACTGTGTATAAGTTTGGGTTTGCGGATTCTTTATGAGAGATGTGGTGTCGGGGAAAGGAGGAGGTGAATAAACGAACAACCTGGTGCGATAACTACCATAACCATGTTTTTCACTCTAAACATTCAAATGTGGCCAAATTTTTTTGATTGCTCTCTCTCTTTCTTGACAAAGAGAGTAGTTAAACTGAAGCGTGTCTAGTGAGTAAGTCCATGCACCCCCATTGCGAACACCATTTTACACCAAAAATCGCGATTTTTAGTACCTTCTAATTCTATGAAAGTTTTATATAATTCTATCAAATTTAAAATGTAAGCTCTTCTAATATAAATAAGCCGTAGAAAAAATAATAAAAATTCTAGCCCGAATATATCTTAAAGAAATTGAACTTAAAATCTAAGTTTCTATTTTACTAGTAATTTATATATAAAA